>VYZW01017297.1:0-16444 GCA_013401315.1 Balaeniceps rex
AAAGGAGGCCTATAGGAAAGATGGGGACAATCTTTTTAGGGGGCCTTTTGCAATAGGACAAGGGGTAATGGTTTTAAACTGAAGGAGGGTAGATTCAGACTAAATATAAGGAAGAAATTTTTTACAATGACAGTGCTGAAACACTGGAACAGGTTGCTCAGAGAGGTGGTAGATGCTCCATCCTTGGAAACTTTCAAGGTCAGGTTGGATGGGGCTCTGAGTGACCTGATCTAGTTGAAGATGTCGCTGCTCGTTGCAGCAGGGGTTGGACTAGATGACCTTTAAAGGTCCCTTCCAATCCAAACTATTCTATGATTCTATGATAAGTACTTCCTACGGCAATGAAATATCCAACTTTCAGCTGTAACCTGATAATAAGTTCTTTGCAGGTTTTGCAAATGAAAATTTTCACAAACTTAACAGTCGAGTCAAACTGAATTGGACTTCCACAGGGGCAGCTATAGGCACACCTCTGAACCCAGAGTGAACACCTGCCAAATTTGAAGTTCCTGCTCCAACCAGGAATATATCAAGCAATTCAACAGAAATACTTGGTTTCAGACACTGAGAAAACTACTTGTTCTTACTTTGTAGTCACTAAATCTTGTCTACTGTTTGTTCGTTCTTTTTAACTGTAAGGGTGATCAAACACTAGATCAGGCTGCCCAGAGAGGTTGTGGAGTCTCCATCCTTGGAGCTTTTCAAAACCTGACTGGACATGGTCCTGGGAAATCTGTTCCAGCTGACCCTGCTTTGAGCAGGAGGGTTGGACTAGACTACCTCCAGAGGTCCCTTCCAACCTGAGAGTTTCTGTGATACCAAACCACTTTTCACATCTCAGGTCTCCAAACTGTAAAGTACAAAAAAGAAATAAATCCATTCACTTTGACAGTAGGCTTAAACCAAACATTAATAAATGAATCTCAGACATTTTTGGTTCTCAGGCAGTTTAATTTCTGTGTTAAACCTAAAAGCAAGTGACAACTAAGGAAGAAATGAGATCAAGCAGAATTGTTGAACTATATCATTTCAGTGCTTCTATTTAAGCAAGCTTGTCTGAACAGACCCATAGCAAATTCCGATTTAAACAGCATGGCCTGATGAC
Source organism: Balaeniceps rex (assembly GCA_013401315.1). Lineage (NCBI taxonomy): Eukaryota > Metazoa > Chordata > Aves > Pelecaniformes > Balaenicipitidae > Balaeniceps > Balaeniceps rex. The sequence continues at coordinate 1,106 of VYZW01017297.1, forward strand.
ACTTCCTTGTTTTAGCTATCAAGTATGGGAAACCAGGACAATTATTTATGGGACCAACAATCAGAATACACAATAAGAACATTGCAGCAACAAGAGAGACAGGCTCAAATGGAGAAGACATTTTTCAGAAGCCTTTCAAAAATTATCTTTGTAGATCACACAGCATGCTGGTATTAATCTGATACAGCAGCCTCATGCCAAATAATGTCTTTTACATGTCCATGATGTTCTCAGAAGGATCACCTTGGGCAAGAGCTAGCTGGCCTAAGTCTGATTAAAAAAACTGATTCCGACTGTCTTGCAGCAAGTATTCATTGACTGGTTCGTGCATCTGGCCTGCAGCAAGGCTAAAATATCTGCACCAAGGGGAGGCAAAAAACCTATCCTGTACAACTCTTCCTAGACTTAACACTTCTGAATATCTTTGAAGCAAGTTTACCAGACTGAGTACGTGATGCATAGAATACTATTAACACATGGAAAGGAGTAGTGACCTCCTGTTAAAGTATGCCACTCTGCAGAGAAGCACAAGATACACTGGCAAAAGGAAAACACAAGCGGTAGTACCGCCCTGAGCCCTGGGAGCTGGACTTGGAAAAGAATTCTCTTTCAGCAGTCTTGATGGTACCTGAGGTACTTCAGAGGACAACTTGCTTCTCAGGTCAGGATGCGTTTTGGCACACTGGTAACTATACATTAACTGGTCCCACCTCCGCTGCAAATACACTGGTCTCTGTCTCCTGCAATGGGGTTCTCTTCTTGCACCAGAAAAAGCCACAGGTGGTTCCCTCCATACTTCCTGCATCACAGCATATACACATTATGAATGGCTCTACAGATCCATTTCAAGATCCCTCTGCTACTAATCCTAGAGACCAGAATGGACATGGAAAAGTCACAATAATAGATAGGAAACTATATGCTTCCTAGGGATCTCCCATGGAGAAAGAGGGAGTAGAGGGACATTTTAGAAGCATACCTGTGAACTTCTAAGTGATTATTCTGGCTGTGATGCCAAATCCAAAAATTATTAGCTGAAGTACTAGCTCTGAAACCTTTGGAAAATGTTAGAGACTTATTGGGGCAGGAAGAATGCCAGGAAATAAAATTTCTGGTAAGCAGTCGCACAGCATGACATTTTCCTTACCCATTAAATGCAATACTTAATATCCTCAGTTTTATTTATATTTACTCTACATGGAGGAGTAGATGCTTTCTTTAAAGTAGAAAGTGTTATCTTAACTAGCATAAAATTTTTGTTTTAACATTATAGAGGTTTTTGTTTAGATAAATATTAACCACCATCGCTGCAGTAATGCCAAGTGAAATCTAGGTACATTTTGAAAATGCTTACCTGACTTGTAGCTGGCACTATAAAGCAAAAAGGAATAGAAATGACTAAAATTCACAGCAGTCAACTATACCAAAAATGATAGCTGCTCTTAGTGCACACTAACAAATTACTATTACATTCTGCATTTATGTAATCTTTGAGGAGCTGAAAGATCACGTTACTTATAATGGCACAGACTTTCTCTTTAATTACAGCCAAAACTCTCAGGAAAATCTTATGAATTACTGCAGAAGTGAGATAATTAAATTTTTTTAGAGCAGTATATACTTCTTCCAAGGACAGATATGGCTTGAGAAAATAGTATCATTACTCACATTCAGGAATAATCTTTGAGGGCTCAAATCACAAATATTTAGATAGTCTTTCATGTCTAACTTCTGTAGGGGCAAAATATTTTCCAGGGCAGGTAACAATGTAAAACAGAAAATCCAATATCCCTGTTAAAAAGGTTTCCAAAAAGCTACATGTAAAATGTGAAAAGGTAAGTTTGCATAGTTTTGAGCCAGAGGAGGTGTATCCATTTTTACACTGTCCCCAATTATGATAAGAATTAATACGAAGCTAGCCACTTGCAAATTTAGGCTGTTTTACAGTAAGAAAGAGATTAAACTTTTCTTCACATAAACATGATTTTTATTCTAAAAAACATGACACAAATATACTACAGACAAAATTACATGCTGGATAGAAGCAGAATGACTGATATATTCACACCATGGACCCAAGGGGCTTTCTAGTATGGGCAAAGTTAAATAACTGAAGTTAAACTCCAGGTGGCTGTATTTCAAATCAGCCAGACAGCACTGTATATATAATACAAGGTACACAGCAGACATCAATCATTACAGCAGAGGCTCGTTTTGTGAGCTGAAATTAACATTGCTGTTAACAAACTTGAGTCTCAACATGGCCAAAAGGAGACTTCATCTATCTAGCTTTTCAAGCTGTAGTGGGTGCAGGTGTCAAGCTTTTGGTAGCAGGAGGTGCTGCCGGGGTGGCCTCTCTGAGTAAGGACCAGGGGTTGCCCTGTGCTGGACACAGCCGGCTCAAACAGACCCACCGCTGGCCAAAGCTGAGCCCATGAGTGACACTGGTGGCACCTCTGTGATAACATATTTAAGAAAGGGTAAAAAAAAATGCTGTGCAGCAGCTGTGAGAGAGAAGTGAGAAAGTGCGAGAAGAACAGCCCTGCAGATAAGCAGGTCAGGGAAGGAGGAGGGGGAGAAGGTGGTCCAGGCGCTGGAGCAGAGATTCCCCCTGCAGCCCATGGAGGACCACACCAGAGCAGACATCCACCCTGCAGCCCATGGAGAACCCCACACTGCAGCAGGTAGATGTGCCCTGAAGGAAGCTGTAGCCTGTGGAGAACCTACACAGAAGCAGATTTTCTGGCAGCTGTGGTCCATGGGTGACCAACACTTGAGCAGTCTGTTCCTGAAGGACTGCAGCCTGTGGGAAGGACCCACATTGGAGAAGTTCATGAAGGACTGTAACCTGTGGGGAGGGAATCCACATTGGAGCAGTAAACAAGTTATGAAGGAGATGCCTAACAGGTCTTGATCAATCTTTCAGGTGTCCAGGAAACCCTGGAACAGACAAAGAACATCATCCCATGGCTTACATGTAAAATAAGCTGAGTGTACTGGACCAATTTAAGAATTCTTCTTAAAAAGCAGCATCCCAGTTCTTTTAGCTTCCCTTTAGCTTTAGGATTAATAAACAAACATATCAAGAGTTCACTATCTGCTATGACTCCATCATTAAGCAAATGTGAGACTCATTCTTCAAACCACTGGCAATATAAAGAAAAAAAATCTACACGTCCATTAGCACTGTGTAGGTTTTCGTCAGGTCTACATATTTGCATCTGCTTATTCCCAAAGGGACTCTTGGTTCACCATTTTGACAAACAGCACAGAATATATTAATTCCTGTACTGGTTATTATCATTATTCAATGCAATACAGGCTTTTTCAGATTGGTCAAGACCAGCTTCCTATGCTCAATGGCTCCTTTCTCTATTTTCAGGAGCGTGGAGAACAGTGTTTCTTTCTACCAGAAATAAAGAATACAGTTACTGGCCTTGTCTAAAATGGTATTTTTCTGAAATTTCAAGGTAACAGCACTGTCTAGTGTTTCTAATTAAACCCACCACTGCTTTGCTGTAAATATGCTCATCACAACATGTACTTCATAAATCTTAGGCAAGCCCTGTATTGTTGTCTTCCAGCTTGTCAGGTTTGTCTGCCTTTTCCATGTGTCAGCAAGTAAAATGGCCTGTGGAAGGCAAGAGAGGCACCTAGTCCAGAAACAAAGTGCATCAAGTAGAAATGTGAAAAGAGAATAAGGAGAAGGAATGCAGGGAATAGCCTCAGGGTCCTCCTGCCATTTCTAACAAAGTTAAGTCTGTGAAAACAATAAAGGCACTGCAGGAAACTGAGGAAGGTACAGGGGGAGAGACCCGGTGACATGAACTTTGCTGTCAGTTTGCTGCTTGCATGGAGCCAACCACTTGTGTCTTCCAAGGTCCAGAGCTTTGTAGAAACTTGCTTGAAATAACTGTATGAATGGTAATTGACCTGAGGTTTTAATAAGGGAATTTTCAGTTGGTTTGTGGAGGTGGACCGTTACATCTATGGGTCAATTAAATACCAATGCCGTTTTATTTCTACTTCTAAAGACTTTGTCCAGACGTAACACAGATTCAGCTGCCCTGTGATGTTCTGTAGAGCCTAGGGCATCCCTCCCACACACCCAAGCTGTCCTAACTCTCTCAGCCACAGCTATATAAATTGCCATTTCCAAAGGAAAAAGCTTGGGGACATGAAAACAATTTCCCAATGAAGTGCTAAAAGGAGACAGTTAAAACCAGCTTGCTCATCGACACAGTCCTCTTCAACCAGCAATGCATCTATACATGCAGAGAAGCAAGAGAAATCGGAAGAGGAAAGAATTAAGTCACAGGCCCTCTTCCACGCCCTCAAAAAACACAGAGAAAGTATTTTGTGCTCCTTTTATCTACTTGATAAATGTGAGGGGGTTGGTTTGTTTGGTTTTGTTTTATAAAACAGTTCTTGTCCACTGAGATAGCTTGTGTTTCTCACTGCTAATTTAGGTCCTAACTCTGCAACTTGCTTCTTGTTATCAACCCTCAAAGATCAAACTTAGCTGACCTGATCACAGAATTTCTGCTGCTTCAACTCATCTCCCAAGTTGTTTAAAAAGACTAATACATACAACAACGAAAAATACATGGGTTGTGTATGGCCTAATAAGTTTTATCACCCAAAGCAGCAAGATCTGTGGAGTCTGGAACAAAGCAGCAGAGAAATAAGCTTATTATCCATAAAGAGGGAAGCCTAATCTTAAAAAAATTCAGACTAATAAAATATCAGAACATAGCCTACTTCTGTTATAAAAAGGAAATTATTAGACTATGTGAATCACAACAGAGGATAAATCCTCTTTTCTCCAAGTTTTGGGCCTGTAAGCAGTTCCAAGGGAAAGTAAAATGACACCAACGTCTATATATCACATCTATAACATAGCTATAACAAGCCTCAGCTACACGGTCTCTAAATTACCACTGAAAACTATTATTCTACTCTGAACAAAAATGTAGCTACCTTCGTGGAACAGAAGTAGAAAAAGCATAATGGAAAACAAAGGTTTCTGATACTTACTATTTATGAAAGATAATCAACAGCATAGAACACATACATTCATACTTTATGGTCTACTGTTTTTTAATTCTGGTTCTTTAAATGTTACAACATAATTGAGTACGATTTATCAATGCATTGCTAAAGCACCAAAAGAGTTTTGCTTAATTTATGTTATAGCTTGCCAGATACATGAAAATTTTCCATCAACAACATGGTAACTAATTCAAAATTTTGTGTCTCGGTGCAAGACTGACAATAGTTTAACTATTATGTTAAAATTGGAAACCATTCAATGCCACCAACCAAGTAAAGTACTCAATCATATAGTACTTTTAAGCATAAGAACAGTTCCATTGCACTACAGGGGAAAATTATAAAACATATGATTAAATGCTACTAAATTAGGTAAAAAACACAAAGAAAAACATAATTTCAAAAAATCTCTAAAGCATACCGTTAACAAACAGGCTCGTGAGACATGGAAGGCTGAATCTTTGTTGCCAGAGTTTCTCTTTCATGTATGAAAGAAGTAATGATAAAGACCAACCACAGCTGACGCATTTTCAAAGGCATAGATGACTTCTTACCTCCCAATGAGGTCATGCTTTTTAAAATTGCCTCCAAAATGACTACACAGAGGTTTAGCATAAGTCTTTATATAAAGCTAATTTTTGCTGTATTATAAATTAAACTTTGAACCTTCATGACAGTCTGATAAAGGAGCCATATACAAATGACAAATTCAATCTAATTTCAGAGAAAACTCCTGTAGCCCTGAAAGAAGCTCCTCATAGTACATCCACAAGACTGACAATAGCCCTGATACATAGTAACATCCTTTTCTTCCCCTACCCTCAGAAAAGCAGTACAAAAACAAAAAAACCCAAACCAAAACAAAAAGCCAAAAAAAACCCCAAAAAAGCAGCAATTAGCTTCATCAGGTGGGCTTTGGATGAACAGTAAGTATGGTAAGAAAGAGTCCACCACCTAGAAGAACCAACTCCAGTCATGAAATCAGAAGAAAACATAACTCTAAGAAGAAAAAGCAGTAATGTATATTTCTACAGAAGTGGACCAAAGATAGATGCAGGCAGTTAGAAAAGGATATTTCTCTGTGTCTCCCTTGTGCTACGTGCAGTAAAGAGAAATCAACGCAGGAAGATTTCCAAAGCTTGTTGTATGCCCTTGAATTATCCGAGGTTCCTGCCAATGCCACCGTGAAGAACCACACCTCCAAAGTGGAAGACTGCACTGCAGTGACTGCAGGAGGCTGTGGGAGAAAGCTAAAGAGGAAAGAGATCCCATGTTAATCCCAGGACTAAAGGCATTTGAACTGTGAGGCCCCATTTCTACGGAGAGCACCAAGAGAGATATCTTGTTGCCAGAAGTATGTTGGACAAACAGACAGAAAGGGCTGACTCACACAGACACAGGAGGCTTGAAGGACAAGTCTTGCCCTTTTCATACCCAAACACAATAGTTTCATAAATAGCCATCAGGGATAGTGCTCAAAAAGTTATGAAAACTCAACCATCACATTAAAGACATGCTCTCTACAGCTCAGAAATTTTAACCTAAATTTTTAAAGAGAAAAAACCCACCTGTGTTCCTTTGTCCATGAAGACAATAAAAATAGAAAATGCAAAATAATGGGTCTGCCTGCTTATTACTCTGATGGGAAATACTGCTTTGACCTGCATTATTCCTTTATACCCACAAATTATGCTTCTCCTAAAATAACTGCATGCAGGTAAAAAAATACTTTGAACAAGTAACTTGCTTTATTTTATAAAGTCTAGAACAAGGTTTTATTTGTCTACTCACAAGATGCAGATTACAGCCACTGCCCTCAAGTCACCCATAGTACCCCAGAGCAGAACAGCACCAAGTGAGACCTTCATTGGAAAGGCCTCCATCTTCACTCCAGAGATGGTGAACATTGTGGCCCCACTTCAGCAAGCAACATTTAAATATGTTGGAATAAACCCCAGCTTAACCCCAGATCTTTCCTGGATCACAACTAGAGTGCTCAGCACCTGGCGGGATTGAGCCTTAAGGACATATGCAAGGAGAAATTAGCAATTTCAATTTAAATGCTAATACTTATTCTTCCCAGTGAAAATTGAAGTATAACAAGTGATCTCTCCTCACACAGAAACAGCCTTGATTGTTATTTAATGATCACAATGAATAGTTAGCAAGCATGAAATGAAGCTAATAAATCTTCTGTTGAGCCTGAAATTTTCAACAAACAAAAGTACTCAAAGTTTTCAAAAACAGTTCAGTCTCATCTTCATCTTAAACTAAACTTTCCATGTTCTTCAGTCACAGATCCAAATACTGGCACCACACAATCGAATTTAAAAACTGAAACACCCAGCTACTTGAACAAATTTTAAGGTTGTTTTTTTTTAGTGCTACCTAAACAATCTAAAATACATCATATTCTATGAAATCATCAGCACTATTCACTACAGGATCTGTTTGCCTTCCAGTGATAAATTAAGAAATAAGACAAACACTTTGGAAGTAGCTTTTATCCTTTCTTACTCCAGCCTCCTGGCAGAACATAAATATAGTTTGGTTTGTTTGGATTTTACCATACCTAAGATATGTTCTGTTTTAAGTGAAGGAAGTTGAGGATGATTTTTTCTGACAATTAAATAATTAAACAACTTAATTTCTTAAAAAAAAAATAGTCATCAAGACTGGTTCCCCCCCACTCCCCAGAAAAGGGAAAGATGAAACAAACACAAGCTCATGAGACTTCAAACCCTGGGACTTCTGAATCTTAGCAGTCAATACATTATTTGTGATAGCTTGAAGGAATTAGTCAGCACTGAAATGGTTACTTAGTTTAGTAGAAACTTACTAGGTTATTCAGAAACTTGTAACAGTAAAATATCCATTCACTGAGAAGCGTCCATTCTAGAAGCCTCATCATGCAGCAATGGAAAGCAACACTTCCGACAGTAACTTTAACTATGTAAAAATGATACTGTCATTACCTAACACGTATGAGAACTGCCTCATTTTTCTTGATAATATAAACATATATGTGCATGTGTGTGTATGCATGAGAATTAAAATGCTCCCCACACACCACACCCCTGTTGTATAAAACAGAAACTTTTTTCAGAATTAAAAAGCATGTGTAAAATACAACAGAAGCAATGCAGTTCTATTTCAATTTTAGATGCAGTGTACTCTAAGTAGAGATATATGCGCCAAGCCTCCACATTCAGACTCCAAACAGTGCTATAGTCAACTGTAGAGGGACATCTGGAACATTTCCAGAAAGAAAACCGAGCCTCTTACAGACTCGAACTGTTCTTTGCAACCTGTCCAATAAAGAAGAGGTTACAGGTATTTGCTTTAGATTACCTTCCTCCCCTTCCCTTCTCTCCTCAATTTACTGCCCCTTCATCAGAACAAGTTGGGTGGATGGCCTCAGTGTTCGGACACTGGACTCGTGTCAAGGCACAGAAGATTAGCCACATCAGACCTGTGGTGCTCGGCCTGCCAATACAGGCCAGTCGAAGTGATGGTCTAAGTTACATGATACTAAGTATAAGCTTCTTACATCTCCTCATTCACCTCTGGAAAGTTTTGTACAGCACAACAAAGAACTAACCAGTGGCCACATGAAACGTGAACTGCATCTGAGCTTGTTGAATCAGATCACCTCAAATAAGTCAGGTCAATTCCATTTCCATTACATATTTCTACAATTATAAAAATCCCCTATGGCCTGAAATCCATTTTGAAAGACTTCAAGGTAGGTGGTCTAAGCTCGGAAGCACATGAAAGCAAAACAAGCTGCATCCAAGAAATATGACTCTTTACAATATACTAATCGTAGACAGAGTTGGTAGCAATTCTGATAACTGCTGGGAAACTAAAGGTTACCTAACAATTATGATTTAAAGACTAGTTTCCATTGTAATTCTGCCAACTTCGAATCCTTCAGGCTAAAATTCTTCTTGCCTATCTCAATCTAATTTTTATAATTATACTAAAAGAATTGCACCACACCTACAAGACAAAGAGTGTTTGTACTGTCCACAAAACTCATATATATAACAGTGTGTATTTGAACAAAATATAGAACCTCTTCTGACTTCTTTGAGAGGAAATTTTAACATCTAGGTATTTCAGAGTAGAGACTTGAAGTGTGACAGAACATTATCCAAAGTTAGAAGAAATGCCCAGTATGGCCAATCTGAAAAATCCAAGCCCACCTGTCTGAACTGCAGGTTGCTGAAGACTGCAGCTTGGATTAGACAGGTCTGGGGAAAAGTGAGAAGACATCTAGGCAAATGAAGGACAAGAGAATGCTGGGCAAAGTCTGAAAAAGGTGATGCTACAGGGGTCTATTTATATGAAAATACACTCCCCTCCAATATCTGGTTGACTTCCCATGCACACTAAACTGAACTTGCATGTATGTGCATTCTGTTATGATCATATCACGCTTTCCCTCTTGCAGGATCTCTGACTCACTCTCTGCAAAACGATGGCCAATATTCAGTATATGAATAAGGATGGCACAACAAACCAAACCTTAACTGCAGGACACTTGCTTTATTTACTGCATAAATGGGAAAGCACATAGGAACTGTTGGAAGCAAACACAGCAGCAGAGTCCAGTGTACATCCCTGTTCAGTTCATAATTGAGCATCCTAGGGTGAAATGGGATAGCCAAGACAAAAAAAAAAAAAAAAAAAAACAAACCAAAAAAACCACCAAAAAAACCACACGCTACGCTTCAAACCCTGCTAAGAGAACGGCAGCATCAGCAAGAGGGCAAGACAAAACCTGGGGTATTGAAGTTTCAAAGAGCTGCAAATAAACCCACAGAGGACTGTCACAACCTTAAGTATAAATTGTCTGATCTAAGGAAGAATTTTCAAACATACTGTTAAAAATGGATTTCCTACTAAATGAGAGCAATCACAACCTTAAATCCTAGGTAATGAAGCCACAGGGACTTGAGAACTATCACAATGGTTTTCAAAGACATAAGAGTTACACAAACAATAGGTGAAGACATTTTTAAATACATTTGTACAAAAATTCTTTTTAGATATTTAATGCCTCATGAGGAAACAACAGAAGCAAAAAGCAATTTTATTTCTCCTTTCTAAACGTTGCCCTAAACCCACTTGATCATTCACATGAACAAAATGTAACTCAGGAACCCAAGTCCCTTTAAATTTCAGGAATATTAGCTGCTTTTTTAATGTCTTATCCTTGAACTTAAATCACATCTAGCATGTGCGTAGTAAAATTAAAGGGACAAAAAAAAGCTTCTGACCCAGCCAGGTGCCCTGTGCTGTAGAGAACTTGGGATGCACCCTGTGGCTGGCACTTGGCAAGGCAGGAGCACTTCTCCGCTGGCAAGAACAAGCCCACTCTCACCAGAACAAAACTGGTGCAGCAGCTCTGTACAGAAAGAGTGCCCAACAGAGACACAGCGCTCGGTAGGAACGTGATCGAACCAACAGCTTTTGTAAAGACTTACTTTCAGCTCTTTTTCACTTTGAAAGAACTAGAAGAAACCTTCCTCTAGGCTGACATATGCCTACCAAAATCAGAACAATTTACGGATTTACTTTTTTTAGCAATATTATTAAATTAGGTATAAACACATAGCAAATCTTCCTTAAATACATACTTTCAAGTTTGACAATGCTTCTTACTAGAAGACCTCAGATGAGTAAGAGCTTGCAAGTAGGGCACCAGAACCGTGCTTCTTACTGAGATTATTCCACTATGACCTTTCAAGCCACATCTACCTGGCTAGGTCAGTTATTTTAAAAGAAAAAAATCCTTTAAAATAAAATAATTCCAAAGTTTGCATTCTCCTTCAAACTCAAAAACAGCTCCTGTGGAAATGAAGTACGGAAAAATAATAAGTGACTGGCACAAAAGAGGGAGGTTGGAAAACTACAAGAATTAACTATCTGAAACATAACACAATCTCTACACAGTATTAAAATTCTTTTGAAATCTGGGCATTTATTTAGCACTCTCAAAGGAGTTATTTTGCTAGCTCAAGAAAAGAAGAATGGAAGTCATACCAGAAACTGTCTGGGAATATGTAGGTGAGGGGAGGAAGAGGAGAATGGAATGTAGAGTCACGAAGCTACCCAGACAGAGGAGCTGAAGGATCATGGATGCTGGATGAATAATTTAGAAGACAACCAGGATTAGGAGCAAGGGGCAGGGGGAACCAAAAACAACAAACAAAACTACAGGCCTAGTAAGAGGCAGAGTAAAGAATGGAGATCTCAGGTAAGAGGTGCACGTACGCACGCATGTGAATGTGTTGGCAGGAAGTGGGGACCAAGATAAGAAGATTAAGAAGGACAGCCCAGGTCCTGGAAGTGGGACCAGAATGTTGGACAGCATTGGGCAGAGTAGATTAAGACTGCAGTAGCGAGAACCAGCTGCATGAGCCAGTATCACCAAATTTAGAAAGAACTGGGGAAACAGCATACTACTTCTACGCACTACCTTTTATGACAGTGCTTCCTTGTCTGGGAGGCAAAGTAACATAAGCCACTTCAAACCTAGGTGCTTTATAGCAGGGTGCAACGAATCTTTACTCAGTTGAACAGACTAGCTAGAACAGCAAAAAACCACTGTTCTTCAGCATGTTAGAATGACATTCCAGACCGTGTGGAAATACTGGTCAGAATCAAGAAGAAAATCCTGTTTCCAAAGGAAACATTTAGCTGCCTTAACCACATATGCAACCTTTTTCTTCCACTCTTGCACCAGTCACTCTTGCAGCAAACGAAGCAGGAGCCATACGGACAACACTGTACTTCACTGTGGAGTCTTGATTCCTCCCCAGCACACAGCCAGCCATCCTGCTGAATGAGGCAGTGGGGAACAGTAAGCAGTCTCGGAAGCAGAGTTTGTGTCCTAATATGTGCATAAAAAGGTAAAATTAAGATTGTCTGCCTCTCCCACTTCCTAGTCAGTATATTTTCCTTATGCAACATTAACACTCTTTCAGATTCATCTGTTCAGCCTGGAAAAAATAGTCTTAAGTGTTTTGCCCACACATTCACAGACTCCACAGATTTCACAGTTGTGAATGGCTCAGCACTTTCAAAATTTAAACATGGCTTCACTTTCAGAAGAAAACAGTCCAAGTATGAAACACTGCTCTTGAAGTTACAGTACAAGAGATAAAAGCAATGGGAGGTTTTGTTTGCTGGCATTATCCAGCTAGCTAAAAATTTTTTTTCAAGAAAGTTCCATGCTTGCTTACATACTAGCAAGCAAGATAAGATTACAGATTAGAACCAAAGATAACACACAAAAACTACATTAAAATAGTTACAACTGCAGCTTGGCTATCTTTCTTACAAGCAGAACCAAACAAATGAGAAGTTACATCATATAACATTCTCCATCCACTCATGTCTTACCACTGCACCCTGGCTTACTACCGCATGCAATATACACAGTGTGAAAAGGCTGTTTTGGTACAACATTCCAGAAAAGTTATCCATGGACAACGTAAAAATATAGTAGAGATCAAAGTAGTATTTGGTCTCAGGACTGGCAGAAGTTGCTAATAATAACCAGAAATGCACAACATAGACGATACAAAAAACCCCAACAAACAAATCCTAAACTTAAGAAATAAAATTATCTAATGAACATTTAGAGAAGAAAAAATTTCAGTAAAGATTGGTCAGTGCTCAAGGCAAAGAAACAAAAAGATGATGAGTGCTCTGATGCACTATGGAAATAGAAATGCTTCTTACACATTTCTGCAGTTATCTTTCCTAGGGCATGGAAAATACATTTTGGGCTCTTTACTTACAAGGTTTACAGATCTTATTTGTTATTCTGTCCATGTGAATAACAGCAAGTCTTAGGAAGAAAAGCTGCTTTTGAGTTTGATGATGTTAAATTTCAGTATGTAGTATAGGCTAAATAAATTTGCGTACATCAGGTTTCTGAAAGCTTTCAAAGCATCGAAAAACTCTATACAACAGCAGACCTGAGAATCAGAGAACTGAAAGACTAACTGCACTTAGGTGCTTCGTGAAAGCTTTGAAAGGATAATTTGTTCTTTTGACAAGTTAAGAGTTTGACTCCATTTTAAGAGCTCTTACTAAATATTCCTAAATGGATATCATGGTAAAAAGGAAAGCTGAAAGAATGAAAAACCTGGCAAAAGGGATGTTGTAAATCAAAACCATGCTTTTCATAAAAGCACCAATCCTGAATCCCAGTGCCCCTTCTTATTTGACCTACACCTACTACACAGACTACAGACTTTTAACTCCTTGCCTAAATAGAGGATACAAACAACAAGGAAAAGTTGTCTGGTCTAGCCAGCCAGCCACATTCCAAAGAAGCCATTTCAAGACACACAACTAAGTTTAAACAAAAGATGAGGATGATAGTGCTCATCTCTAAAATAGGGAGCAGGGGGAAAGAGAGGGGAAGCTCTCATTATCCTAAAACTAAACCCTTTGAAACAAGAGCATCCAGAGCCAAAGTTACACTAGGAAGAAATCCAAGCACATTAAGGCATGGAAACAGAAAATTTAGGAGAACATAGATACTGGCTCACATAAATCCTTGCACAAGTCCTTCTGTAAGAGAATAAAGAAATTATACAGTCATGGAATCAGAATCAAAGTACTTTCAAGGATCAGACACTTAAAAGCAGGACTAACTTCTTTCCTTTATGATAAAACACACTGGAACTTGTGTTAAATAATCTACCACATTGCAGAAAACATTTAAATTATTCAGTTACCAGAGAAAACTGAAGAAATTAGAAAGACCCAAGACAAACTGAGGGAATGGGCAATAAAATGGGTAGACCAAAGGAGTAGTGACAAATTAAAACAATAAACACTGCATGCATAATATAAATCATCTGGAATTACACTGCAATCTAAGTCACAAACTTCAGAATTCAGAATTCCTTTAGAGGCTCCCATAAAACATTTAGCTCTTCTGCAATCACAGAGGTAATAAAAAAACCAAACTTAGCCTGAATAAAACCTGGAATAAAAAAAATGCCATGAAAGCTATTAAATCATCCCTACAGAAGTCAACTGGATGTTATACCAGAGCACAGTGCTCAAATCGAGATATGCTATCTTGAAAGAATAATGCAGTGCTGGAAAGCAGAAAGGGTATCAGCGATACTGGTAGTGACACCGAAGTGAAACTTCATCTTCACTAAACTGAAACTTTGTATGTAGACAGTCTAAAGAACAAGGACTGCTCTTCTTGAGGAGGAAACACAACAGAAGTGCACACAAAGTATGGCATGGTATCTAGAACAAGAGGACTGTTTCTTCCTCTTTCCTCTCAATGTGAAAAGAAGGAAATGTCAAATGAAACTGCAATGTGACCATGTCAGAACTGAGAAAGGAAGGCGCTTCCCTCCTGGCCTCCCAAGTAACCAATGCGTTTCCTTCAAAGAGGAAAGTGGAAACTAGACCACACACTGAATGAGATTTTTTTTTAATTATATATTTACAAATATAACAAGATAGCCACAATTATAATACTCTCTAAAAACAGGAGACAAGATTTACATATCCTTATAGTTAGAGCTCCTAGATGAAGGCCACCCAAACGGTAGACTTTACGTTAGGTCTGTGCCCCAAGTACATTTTGCCCACAGCTTTCCAAAGACTGGATGAGCAATGCCCCAGCATTCCTGAAGGAAAGCTGATATTCCTCATAATTCTCCAGAGCGTAGATGTAAAGTATCACCATGGACTCCAAACATAAAAGCACCACATGACACTCATACCAGCAAACTAGAGCAGATGGCTTGTTTCCTCCTGAGAAGGCCTTGGTAAAAATGAGGAGAGTAGACCTACCTGAATGCTAAACAAATAACAATCACAAAAACATTCAAAGCACAAACAAGTGCTGGAACAGGCCCTTCATACCTTGCTTCAAGATGTATGCCAACAGCCTATATGAAATAAGGTGAAAGTTTCTGCAGGGCAAGGATATTCCTCAACTGCTGGGTTTCTTGCACTTTTTTCTAAGGCAAGAGACCCTGGTGTCACTAACAGAAAAGACAATGGCCCAGATAAACGGATGGCCCAAACCATTCTAGCAGCACCTGCCCTCCTTACCACTAAAATGCCTCTCCTTTCGCACTAATGTTTATTATACTGTTTCTTAAAGACAGAAGCTACACCTTGTCCAAATGATCTGATTTCAGAGTACACTATACAAGAATTAGACCAACAAAAGGAAGGGGGGAGGAGGTTGGCACCTCCCAAAAGGAGTGCTAGTGTCTATCCAGAATG
>VYZW01017301.1:3006-30392 GCA_013401315.1 Balaeniceps rex
GGGAAAAAAAACCCAAACCTTTGCATTAAGCTCGTAGTATAGCTGCAGTGCTCAATAGGTCAGTGAAGCATTTTGTTTAGTATGTACGGCCCCTTCTTGGGTGTCTGCCCACACATGCTCCCACTGAAGGAGTAAGGTGATCGCTTCATCGAGTTGTAGCATAGCTATTTAACCTGATGTAGCAAAGGTTGGGTAGGATTCTTGGATCAATATTGCTTAGATTAAAGTAGATAATTGTAATTATCCTTTCTCAAAAAAAAAAAAAACCTAATCTCTTAAACTAATTTGTCAAAATAAGGGCTATGAGAATTTCTAACAAGCTGCCACTTAAGCTTTTAAAAATATTACTTAATTTCTCAAGTGAAACCATGTGACAGTCTTTGTTTGCCTTTGATACATCGCATAGCAGTCAAATAGCAGATTCCTTAGAAAATTACTTCTGTAAAAGCCCTTTTACCTCTTGTCTTCTGCCACTAGGAGAAGTGTTTTTTGGAGACGTATATTTTTCCACTCGTAGAACAAGATCGTAAAAGAAACAAACAGCTTCCAATTACCATCTGTTTCTTGTTTATTAAAACTCATTTCATGTACTAGGAATTTAACTTCTGGCTTTTCTGATATGTTTTCTGGATCACTTAATGTGTAGTTGGTAATGCTAACGGGTATTTATTTTGTTGCCTGCTTTCGTCATGGGACTGGGTTGGACTCTGAGCTGGTTCTAAACCCAACATCCACAAGTACACCTGTTTATTTGTTGAGCTTTGTCTTAGCCACAGCTCAGTCTAATTAAAGAAATAATATCTTTCATTTATAGCCATCTTTCTTTATGACTCAATATTTGACATGTCCACACACTTTGTGTCAGGGAAAACCATTCCCTGACAAAATTATCCGGTATTACTACTTGAGTCCAGAAAGGGAAGATGGAAGCACTTGCAACCTATGCTGCAGGATACGGTTTATACTGTATTAAAAGCTTAGTGGAGCTTTTTTGAACCTACATAATTTTAAGAGTTATAAGCTCTCAAGGAACTGATTTGCCAGCTACCGTTTTGTCTTCTGGTTTTTTTTTTCCTTCTGGACAGACCTGGTTTTTGTTCCTACTTTTCATCTATTATAGTTTTCCTCTATGCGATAGAACTCTGTCTTGAGCTTTCATACTGACTTTTTGTCCAAATGTTAGAAGCTTTCAGAAGTACGCAGCCCAGCATCCACTTGAGCAGTATAAGCTTTGTGGGCTGAAAGACTAATCTAAGCAGTTTGATATCTTTAATTCAGAGATTTCATAGAAAGTTTTGGAGCTAGCTGCCTCTGTCAGTAGCATCTCTAGGACTCTGTAACTGAAGTTCATATGTCTTTTGGGTTCATCTCAGGCTTCTAACTCTGGTGAAACTAGTTTGTGCCATATCCTTCTCATATTCTTCTTATAGTCTTCTTAGAAGAAAAGTGTAGCTTTTAAATTCAGGTTTGAAACCTCTGGAGTTACTTTACACTGCTGCACAGTTTTTATTGTGTTCTCTGCTTTAGAAGGCATCTTTTTGCTTTTGAAATAGCACAGGTTCTAAAGTCACGTTACTTAAGCACACATAATTACACCAAATTCTTGCATTTTTCAGGAGAATGAATAGAATCTGCTCTATTTATCGCAACTTTTCCTTTTCTAATGAACCTGTTTAAACAATGACAAGCTAATACATAAAGGAGAGGTGCCCAAAGCTTTCCTTTCTCATGCTTGATATTGTTGAGAAGATAATTTGCATTATGCAGGAACATCTGCCTGCCTAAGTGTAATTTCATATATCACATTGTTTAGAGTATGTATTGTGACTCTATACACTACAATTTGAGAACTCTGGTGTAAAATCCAGGCTGTTCTGTAATTGTTTGCTTTTTGTAATCTGAAAGAACTATTTTAAATCTATGTCCTTTTATGATATTTCTGCTGTTTAGATTTTATTGACAGAGTCTGGACAGATCTGGTGTTCTAGATTTTGACAACACTATGGAATTCGCTAAGTGTGCTTAAGTTGGACCTGCTGTCTTTGTAATCATTGAAGTAGATAACTGTAGATAGTTTCAGAAATTATGGAGGTAACGGAAGTATTTAGCCTGAAACAGTCTATTATGATCACCAACCTTTCTGTGAAAGAGCTGTACTGTTTTAGACCCAGAGATACAATTTGTAGCTTTAGAAGTTTAGACTTCTGATGGGGGCTATCAGTTGAGTCAACTGAAAATATAATTTTATGTTGTGGAAAATGATGCATTTTAATGACTTTTTTCAAAATATACTAACTTGGTGTTTTTCAGAGGGGAGGGATGAGGTGCACTGAAGTGCAGAAGCATAAATGGCAACTCATAGTATTAACACGTAGATTACTTCTCAAAATCATTGCTCAAAATGAACAACTTGCAGTTTTGTAAAGGCAACGCAAAACCACTGTGATCAATTCCTTCAGTCCACAGGCTACATGGAAGTAGTGTGCACTTCATTAGACACTGGTACACTACCAGTTAATTACTGAACAGAGGTACTGCTTTGCCTAAACTGGTGTATGGACCTACTCGTGATCACGTGGTATTGTACACACATAACTAAGAATCCTTGCTTTCATTTGTCAAACTGCTTAAAATGTAGATAACTGGCCTTTTTGTCACTTAGTCTTTCATAGACTTTAAATTCACAGTCAGTCTGAATACTTGCAAAACACTGTAGTTTTCCAGTTCTGACTACATAAAGTTCAGATCTTTCTGTAATTTTCTTTAAATTTGTGATAATCTTTCTTGGTTTCTGCAACTCTACACCGTTTGTGTTAGTATAACTGTTACGTGTTGGGCAAACGTAACTTCACCAAGCAACATGGGTTTTAAAATTTAAGTAAAAGGAAAATATTGTTACATTTACTAATATAACAATATTAATATATTTACAATAGTAGTATAACAATAGTATCATTAGTTGTTATTTCCTGTTCTAGCACAGTCTAGACAGTTTTGCTAGTAGGGTAACATTAGGTTAACTGTATGGAAGAAATTTGCACTTATGCTAAAAGAAAAAAGCATTGTATACTTTCACATAATTTCATTGATAAGTTTACTGCAACAGCAGCAAGAAACAGATGATGTACAAAATTTTCAGAAAACAAGATCAGTCACTTTTTAATAAACTCTTGCCAGAGAGTTTATTGGTTACCCGGCTTTTAAGAGGTATCTAGACTCTAGTGAACTAAAAGCCTTGTTACTTTGGAGCTGTTTGTTTTACTCCAAACATCTATTGAGAATCAGGTTTACTCCCTAATTTGAATGTCTGCCCTTCTAATCTCGGTCTTGGATTTCCCAGCTGATTCTTGGGGTTGTTAGCTGAAGGCAAGCACGAACCTTTCATGTCCTCATCCTTCCTAAAGAGATCGTTTTGTGCAGGATCTGGTATTAAACTGTAATGTGTATTTAAAGTGCATTTAGATATAAAATTCATCCTATGCACTGGGAATTCAAAACACAAAATTAATTATGGTAGAACCATGAATTATGCTGGTCATGTTATGATTTAAGTTGTATATTAACGCAGATGATGACATTTCTGTTATTAGGAAAGCTGAAACATCAAAAGCCATGAAAAAGAATATCATGCAACAAAAAAGTCTCTTCACATTGGTACCATTTATTTTAATTTGCTGAACTGAAATAAGCAGCACCACTAAAAGCCCGTCTGCGCTGCTGCGCTTGTTCATCCTGTTCTGTGCCTGTGCTTGCACGAGGGGGGCTTGTGTCACTTCACCGTGCCAGACCAGGAGAGATAGCATTGGAAACGTGTTATAAAGCAGACTGAAAACTGCTGTGGTTTGCATTTGTTCTTAATCTGAAATCAATCTTCTGGTGTTAAAATTGATCTTAGAACAATGACATAATCAGTGGTTTATCAAGTCTAATCTTTAAGCATCTTTCTCTCTGAGTGTTAATTGCAGACCTCCCACGCTTCACTGTATGGGAGGTGGCTGACTAGACTCCTCAACAGGAATAAAATTGCAATTAAAAGTAACAGTTAAAAAATATATGGTAATATGTCCATAAAGGAAATTTTTTATAAACTAATATTTTTTTCTTGCTGTATTTGTTACTTGCCCTTCAAACTGTGATTGTCTACTTTTGTCTAATTTTGTGTTTACTTGTTAGGCATAATGATCGTACAGTTGAAAATTTGGCTTTGCAAACCTTAACACTTTATTTAGGATTTGAGAATTTAGGATTCTCAGTCTAGAATGATTTCTGATTAATAAAAGTAAAAGCCAAAAATAACATTGCAGTGTATGCAGCCATAATAGTAATTTCTCTCTTCAGGTTACTATAGAAAGGCAGTTTGGAGAGCTCTGTCACTGAGATGGATATTTGTGTGACTGTAGCAGATTTCTGCCCATGATAAATGTTTCCTCAAACAATTATTTAGTTACTAGCTGATTACTTCATCAGATGTGCTTGTGTCAAAAATTATTGAGATACTGAAGTCTGTTGTGTTGTGGCTATCAATAGCAGAGCACGTTTGAATGTCTGAGGTCAGGATTTCTTCTGAATAAGGAAGTTTAAATACTAATTCATCTAATTTTGAGACTGAATTTCTCTTGAGTTTGTTTGGATGGAGTATTCTCACATCTTTTCATCAAAATGGCAATGATCTAACCAAATTATGTGCATTCGGGTGATCCTTTTGTGCTCTTTTTAGAAACGAGACAAGATTTTGATAGCATGGTGATGTGGAGAAGTGTCACTCTTTTCGTTTACTGAGGTGCTAAAATATACTCATTGCTCCACAGATGGCAAAGCAGTTAGTACTGTAGCAGGCACAAACGTTAATTAGGAAACCCGAGAAAGGAATAATTTAGATAGTGTTTTGTGTCGGTGATAAGTATCCCAGCAAGCTAAGTCCACTTGTAATACAGACAAAGGCAAGAGCCTGAATAGTAGACCAGTCTTGAAAGGATTATGGTCTTAGGCGAGATGGTTGATTTGAGGTAGTGGAAAGGCTCAGGTAGCCTCTGCTGTGGTCGTGCAGCTTGTGTTAGAAGCCAGCGCACAGAACTGAGCAGCTGCTTCTGGCTGCTGCCTAGGTTGCGTGGTATGGTGATGTCTTGCATCTTGCAGCTGGGAACATCTGGCATTTAAAAGTGCTGTGTGGTGTGGCAGGCGATATACTACTTGCTATTGCTCTTTCTGCCCCTGCGGCTTTCTTGCTCTGTGGCATTTTGACTGTTTTCCTGAGAAGGCTGCCGAGGAGCTGGAGTAAGTTTCATGTAACGTGTATGTTGTATCATAATAGAATTGGGTCGGTCTGTCCAAACCTGGAAGGCTGCCTTACGGAGTCAACCCTGAGATGTTCTTGCCTTTTCTCCAGAATCCTTTTACGACTGATGAATTTACTAAATGATCCTAACACTGCTTATTTAAATGCTTTTTGTTGTTTTATTACTGAATAATAAAAAAAAAAGGGGGGGGTGGGGAGCGCAAAGAAGCCATTCCAGGTCAGCTTCATATTTAGCCTTGTTTAATATCATGACCACTAGCGGGTATTTTTCAGGACTTCTTTTTTTGTTGGTTCAGCACTTTAACCTGCAAGTGTTTTTTACATGCTGATACTTTTATTGGGCTCACATGTTGAGAGACACCAAAGGTGACTGGTGCCTCGAAGTGTTTACAGCTGGCATTGAAAAACCTGACCCCCTTATGACTTTGCAGAGCTGCATTTTTGTACAGTATGTCCTTGGCATGGTCCTGAAATGTCCTCAGTGGTCTGATGAAGATTAGGCTTTCCTAATTAGATTTAAATGAAACTTAAAGCTCTCACAATACTGGTGAACACTGTAATAGAGAGTTTTGAATGGCCTCAATAATGTTCTTTATAAATAACTGTTGTTTGTTTGATTATTTGAAAATTCCATTGTCCTATTTTATTATAAATATTAGCAATGAAAATTATAATTTGAGTTTTGTTTTGCCATTTTATTTCCTAATTTGCATCAGTTAAAGATTAAAAAACACCTAAGTATTTCACTGAGTAAACTTTTCTGAATAGTGCAAGATAAGAATTGTCAGTATATCATGCTGAATTCTGACAAATTATCACAGTATTTTGAATGTAATTCAAATGTGGATTAAATATACACATGAAAGACAGTGAATGATTTAAATATTACTAAAATCAATGAAAAATGCAGTAAGCAGAAGTGTAAATTTTATACATAACACTAACAATGTTGTACCAGAGCTTAGTTTCTCTGTTCACATAATGAAACATTAACTTAAATGATATTGACAATGCCAGCACCTTTAGCCCTTACAGTTGACGTGGGTTTCTATTTCAGTGAAATAAAAAGGAAACAAAAAGGCTTAAAAGTAGGAGCAAAAGTACACTTGAAACAGTACAAGTAGTTTAAAAGTGAGTGCAAATTCCAAAACAGACAAAGAAACTTTCTGTGGCATGTATTGTCTTGTATGTAAGACTAAGACCTAGGCATTCATATGCAGTAATTATGTGTTAAGTGTGATGATATTATTACCAGTACTTGACATTTCAGTGATCTGACCCAGCCAGTGAGCTGGCTGCAATCCTTACGGAATGCCTAGTAAATCTGTCTTCTTGTTTTCAGCACCCTCGTCCCATGTACATGCCTTGCATCTGGAAATGCCTTTAACCGATAGTCTAAAGTTACCCAAAGGGAATAGTAAAAAAAAGAGGTCTTCCACATCAGTGAGCTCTGAAGGGACAGAGATACAGTGCTCTGTGCCCATAAAGGAGAAATGTTTTGAGAGTCTGAAGGAGAAAATATTAAAGAACGTGATTGAGAAGGACAAGCATTCAGAAGTTGGTAAACTACAATGCTTTTTGTTTCCAGTGCTTTAGACAATAAAAATAATTGTAAAGTGACATTAAAAATAATTTTATTGTTTGTATCTTTATTATTATGTACCATTAGGACTTTTTATGGTCTAATGACTTTTACAAGAAAGCGGGTCATCAGTCAGACATTCCACTTATGTCATATATTCTTCTTCAACTTGCAGGTGCAGTGAGAATGGAAAGAAAAGGAAAACTGGAAGAGAAAAGTTCTTCAACATATGGTATGTACAGGCAATAATATTTTTAGAAAAAAGGAAGAAATCTCTAACACTTGATGTCTCTGAAGAGCAAATGTATGAGAAGCCTGAAAAAAAGGTTTTGGGTTTTTTTTGGGTTGGTTGTTTTTTGAGTTGAATTAGTGATACTGCCTTTATTTCCTTATACTGACCGATTTGCAGAGGGAGGAGAAAACAGTTAAGTGTTACTAGCAAAACATTTGGCAATTCTTGAAAGAAAATAAAGAGGGCTTTGGTTTTATCCTGTGTTTAAAAAAAAAAAAAAAAAAATTAGAGATGAACAAGAATTCATAAGTGATTCTGCCTTGTTTTTCCAGGAGGTAAAAGTTCTGTTTCTGTATTCCCCAAGAAGATAAGACTCCAATTTGTGTGCAGGAAACAATCCTTAAATAATTACTTTAAGGATTTATTTTCTGTAACAAGTCAATTTCCTCATTATTTTTCTCACTGCTGATTGCGTAGAAAATGATTATGGACTGACAATGTTGTGGGGTGTATTTTGTCTGGGGAGAATTAACAGGATAAATAGAATTTTTCTGAGACAAAGTACTTGTCCTCATGCGTATACCAGCAGTGATTAGAAGTGAACTGCAGTGTAAAAAATGTATCATAAATTTTAGTCAGAATCAGTTTTCTATGAGGATGTCGCTGTGTAGTAGAAAGTGCTGACGGCATCAGCAGTTTTGTGATACTGAAGTTTCCTTCAAATGACTTTCTGTAGGCCTAATATGTGTTTTTAAGACTGTTATCCTTTTAGTTTGGAATTTTGCGCTTTTGAAAGCTTTTTGTCTTGCCCAAACCTTTTTGTTATAAGTAAGTAAAATAGATGTTATAAGTTATTTAAATAGTGTCACTTATTTTGTGTGCTTTGCTATATCTTCTTCTGCTATGATAACCTCATTTGGAAATACTTAAAATGGTAAAATGTTATTTGTTGAGAGAGATTCCTTTGAACCATTCTACCAGCAATTAGTGAGAGACATGCCCAAGATATCAAGTAAATTAACTGAATCATTTTGCTCTGACTAGGCAACTGGAATACTTGATTTTGAATGTCGTGTTTAGGTTAAGCCAAATGAAGCAAGTAATTTGGAATGGTACTGCTGTTTTAAAATGTTTAAATTTTATTTCAGGTAAAAAGAAAGAAAAGGAAAAGGAGAAAAAAGAGAAGAAGGAGAAAGATCATAAATCAAAACAGAAAAAGAAGAAGAAAAAAAAGAAGAAATCTAAACAGCATGGTAAGTTAAATTTACTTTTTTTTTTACATAAGCAAAACCACTCCGTGTATTTCTGGCATTAGATATTAAAACTTGTGTCTAAACAATACGAATGTCAAATTTTATAAATTTCAAGGAATAGGTTTTGGCCTTAAATGTTGAAAGGACACTTAGGTCTATGACCTTATTTTTGTATTTATAGCCTGTCTCTACATGATAGACATAGATATTTCATAGATGTTTTTTCTTCCTTCAAAAGATATGCTTGCTCTTCTCGTCTATTCAAATTCTTCATTTGAAGCTCTGTATACACATCCTGCTTATTTTGCTTGGACATTAAAATTACTCTAGTATCTAGTTGGTTGCTAAATTTCAGTGGTTTACTGTATAAAATGCAGTCCTCCTTTAACAGTTAATCCTTAACAGCTGAGGTTGGTGTCTCTGTTGCAACAACGTTGTCTGTTGTCTTAACAAATGGTGATTCCATTTGTCTTTGTCTTACTTGCCTATCCTGATTCTTTGATCACATCACTCATCTTTTTCTTTTCTCTGTTATTTCGGTTCCCTAGAGGGACAAAAATATTTTGTGTTTTAGATACGAGGCTCTAGGTAGCTTGTGCTTTTTTTAACAAAACACCCTTTCAAATTACTTTGTGTTTTTTTTTCTCCTTGTTTGAAAAGTACTCCTGCAGGATTGTGGTTTAATGTTTTAGTGCCATCCATTCTGTAACTCTCCTTGGCACAATTTCTGTGGAAAAACTAGACAGTGTTTGGGTTTTCTTTTTTTAATAAAAAGATAACTATCCTGCTGACCAGTACAGTTTTACTGTTTCTTTGTATTTCTTCCCCTTTTCCACATCCTTTGGTTCTTTTAATTTCCCATAAAATCACATTACAGGTTCCTTGGTTTACCTTTTTTGCATCCAGTGCAAAAAATCCAGTCTTAGTTGCAGCATTATGGTAATAAAAATAACAGCATGGGCAAATGCAGACTCATTCTGTCTCTTCTTGCTGAAGACTGAACTTTATTTTTTGTGTACTATGCCTGCTTACCTCAAAAAGTGTTTCAGGACTTAAAATACTACTACTTATTTTTATCTTGGTGCTGATTTTTGGTTTTTTTGTTTGTTTGTTTTTCAGAACATCTTTAAATATTCAAAAAGTTAAAAATGAGAACATAGACTGTCCTTTCTATGCCTATCATTAACTTTACTTTCGTGTACCTTGAGAGTGTACTTTCCTAGATATCAGTTGTAGTAACTTTGATTAAAATTTCTTACAATATGAGAAGGTGAAAATTTTAAAACCTATCAAACAAAGAACTTTTCTAGAAATTTTTCCTCAAGAGCAAGTGGAAAACCCCTGTGCATTAAACAGAGCTTCTGACCACAGTCTTTTAAAGATGCTTTGTGGTTCTCTAGAGTGATTATGCATTTGTCTGTCCAAAATTTTTGCTATAACATGACAATGCTCCTATATAATGCAGTTATTTATTGGGAGTTTTTTACTTGCACTGGGAAGGCATCTAAGTATCTGCAAGAAGATATTGGTAACTGCTAGGTATGCAAGAGCCAAAGAAAAGAACAAAAACCCCAAGACCTTAAGCAGTCCTTGCTACTTCATCTGTGATTATTAAAACGTGGCAGAGTGAGCTAATACTCTCCACGGGTACCATTTTTAGGAAGATGTTTAAAACTAATGTTCATTCACCTTGTGTACAGCAATATCCCCAGCAGCACTCTCAAATACAGTTTGATAAGAGTAAGAAAGATGTTTTGTAGCTCTTCTATCCTTTGAGTATATGACAGACTGAGTGTTGGTGTAAAAGTACTGGAAAAAGAACTTGCATAAAAATAAGCAAAATGATGATTGAAGTATTTGACAAAAGATATTTTGAGCAGAACTGTTTTAATATGTAACAAGTTAAGCTACAGATTTGAAATATGTTCAAAACTACAAATGTATATTTTGTAATAGGAAATGTTTACATGGTATTTCCCTGAGCCTTCTGTTTAGAAGGTTTGGGAAGAGTTGGTCAGACTGGAGGTTCTCATCTGAGCATGTGATACTTTGCTGTATTGTGAAGCAGTGTGCTTGAGATCGGAAAGTCTAAGGCTTCGCACTGTCTCGGGTGCATTGGTTCTCTGGTTCCATACAGCTCTGACATGCAATGGGTTCTGCAAACCCTATTCCTCCAAATTGATTCAAATAGAGTACCTCTTGCAAATTAACATCAGAGATGTGTTCTTTTGCCCAGTATTGTTCTTTGGTTTTATCTTGTTGAGGCTGTAAGGTGGTTTGTTGTGGTGTTTGGTTGGTTGTTTGGGGTTTTTTTGGTTTTGTGGTTTTTTTTTCCTTTTTATTCATTTGGTCTTTCACAAACTTGTCTTGAGGCTAGAAGCTTGGCAGAGGTACCACAATTAGGTTCCAACTTCAAGGTGCCATATTCAATGCTTGTAAATATTATGAGAAAACTATATACCTCCCAATGCCCCAACAAATAGAAATCTTAAATCCAGATGCAGAAAGCAGTGTGAGTAAAACCTGAGCATTTTGTTCTGTGCAAATTCATCTTGTGAAAATCTGTTTCTAGAAATCCAAAGGTATTCTGCTTGGAAATTTTTTAAAATTTTTTTTTAAACTGGGGAAAAAGAGAAAAATGCTTTGGCAAATTCTGATTCCAGTGTCTGACCTTGAAAAAGTCCATTTAAAAATGATCTGTCAAAAGAAGCAGTCTTCTCTTTTTCCAGGACTAGCTCACTCTACTTTCAGGGCATGGGCAGAAATGAAAGGGGGTGAAGCACGCTCCATCTTTTTGGAATCAAATTGAGGCATCTTGGGGAAGAAGAGGGAGTGGGCACATTGTGTGCTCCAGATAGGTTTTGTGCAAGGCTTTACAACAAACAAAAACCCAACAAAAACTCTTTTTTTTTGTGCTCTGAATATATGCATGATTGACTGTTCATATAAAACCCATATAACACAGAAGGTAGGTAATTTCTGTTATTTATACTGTTCTGTTACAGTGAGGTTGATAGCAATACAACGTGAAGTAATCAACTCAAGTACTCATTGAGTTGACTCCCCTACAGTGAATATACTTAGGAAATGTGTAGATAGTGTGATTTTGACAGAAGGAGAAAGTAAATATGAACAGTGGCTTTATGGAAGGTACTTAAGAGAGAAGCATATTGTGTCACCCATTGCAAGAAAACTGTAGATACAGGTGGTAACAGGAATGCTTCCTACAGAAGGATGAAAGTGTAAAAATCTTATTACTTCGAATATAAGTGAGCAATCAGTTTTAAGACGAGTAAATAGATAGCTACTCTTAATTACCATTTGGCCAGCATAAGACAGACATGGACCTGCTCAAATGTGTCCAGAGGAGGGCCATGAAGATGATCAGGGGGCTGGAGCACATCCCTGTGAGGACAGACTGAGAGGTTGTTTAGCCTGGAAGAGAGAAGGCTCTGGGAAAACCTTGTAGTGACCTTCCAGTACTTAAAGGGGGCCTACAGGAAGGATGCGGAGGGACTAGTGATAGGATGAGGGGTAACGGTTTTAAACTCAAAGAGGGTAGATTTAGATTAGATATTAGAATGGAAGTCTTTACTGTGAGGGTGGTGAGGCACTGGAGCAGGTTGCCCAGAGAAGTTGTGGCTGCCCCATCTCTGGAAGTGTTCAAGGCCAGGTTGGATGGGGCTTTGAGCAACCTGGTCTAGTGGAAGGTGTCCCTGCCCATGGCAGAGTGGTTGGACTAGATGATCTTTAAAGGCCCCTCCCAACCCAAACCATTTGTGATCCATGACTTACCTGGGACAGTCTCTTCAGTCACTATGATTAAGGACAGGCTTGCAAATGCATTCCGTGAGATGGTTGCAAAGAGTATGTGTTAGAGGAAAATATATCATGCTGGTATCAATATAAATGTCAATACTGCTGTATTACCAGTAGGCACAAATGCACGGTGCTGTCTGTGCTTGTGTGTGTGCGCTAACAGCCACATCCTGCTCCCCTCTCTGGCTGAGCAGGATGGGGGTCCACTAGTGAGAATATACAGATATATATATGTACAGTGTGGATCCCTCCAGCAGCTGGGCTCAGACACTGTCTGCCCAGTAGCTGCCTCTGGATCCCAGTTGCTGGCACCTGGGGATACGAGCCCCTGGGACCGCAGCCCCACTGCAGTACAGACCATCTCACTCATGTGCATGCTTGCATACTCCCAGTTGGCCAGGACTCGCCTAATCCCCATAGACTCCCTGGCTCTCACCCTTAGAGAGGCACTTGCACCCAGAGCTGGTCCTTGCAGACCCACTCACCCCTTGCTCCCAGGCCACTTCATCTGCTCACCAGCTGGTCCAGCTTGATCTCTGCTAACAATCTGACACTTGCACTGGCTCCAGGTGCTGCAGCATGAACTCATGGGCCTCTCTGACCAGAGATCCCTTGCAAGTGGCTGGCACTTCAGTCACTCATCCAGTCTGTCCAGGTGCTGGCACCACAGATGCATGAGCCATTGTCTGACTCCATTTGCTGGCACTCAGACCCCTGTACACACACCTGCACACTGAATAGAGAGCTTCTCACCCGGGTAAGAGTTAGAAAGTAAGTTTAATAAGAGTTACAGAATGGTTGAGGTTGGGAGGGACCTCATGGAGGTCCTCTGGTGCAATCCCCCTGCCCAAGCAGGGCCACCTTGAGTTGGTTGCCCAGGACTACATCCAGACAAATTTTGAATATCTCCAAGGAGGGAGATTCTACCACCTCTGCCAGCACTGATAAGACAAACTGTGCTGATCAGATGCAGGTCATGGCCAGACAAGTGTACTGATCAGCAAAGTATTTATGCATGACTGGCCCTTATCCCCTTATCCCTCTATTTTCCCCATACTTGTTCCTCTCCAAATCACTTAGGTGCATCCATTTTCCCCACCTTTGGTTCCTTCCCTAAACATTCCATAATAAGTCTTGTATAATGCCAAAATGATTTTCCCCTACATCCAACCCCTTGGCTGCAACCCCGCTCAGTCTGAAAGGTTATCTGGAGAGCTGCTCTTGATAACACATCGTGATGGGTTTCACACCTGGATAATGGGGGTGATGACACTGCTGGGACAGCCCTGGGAGGGGCCTGGGCAAGGTGTATTTGTTGTTTGCCTGCCCATCATGTTCCTCTGGACTGGTGGACTTGCCATTGTTAGGCTTACAGTTGGACTCGATGATCTTAAAGGTCTTTTCCAACCTAAATGATACTATGATTCTGTGATGCTCCCAGGCCCATCCTAGGAGCCATTGGCCCATCAACAGCTGATGGCTCCTGGGATGAGCCTGGGAGCATCCTAGGAGGGTTTTTTTGGGCTCCCTGCGCTCCTCTGCAGGTGTGCAGGCAAGCTTTTATCACTTAACCTGACAGGACAGTCTGCAGTACTTCTAGGTAGCAATGTTGGTAGTGCTACAGACAGACTTAAGGCAAAAAGAGAGAGCTACCAGCAGCATCTCTAAGGATAGCAGATGGTACATGATGAATTGTGGGGGGGGGGAAAAAAGACTGTATAATATTCTAGGAAAAATTATTCCTCTGTACATTCAGAGATGGGGGAGGGGGAGTTAAATGGGTAATGCTTGTCTTAGCTATTAAACTTCATTATGTTTCTATTATGTTTCTTACTGGAAGTATTTTGATAAAATATGTTACAAAGAGCTTTTGCCACTTCATATTTGCAGTTTCGTCATCCTAATACCTGTGTTGATATTCTTCTGAACATAATGTTGCAGTGTACTTAAATGTTCTTTTTTTTTTTTCCTGCATTTGTCATAAACTTTTCTTTACTTTTGTAACAACGACTTACTGTCTTTTAACTTTTCAGATTATTCAGATTATGAAGATAGTTCTGTTGAATACTTGGACAGGTGCTCCTCTCCATTAACACGGTCCTCGGGGAGCTCTCTGACTTTGCGCAGCATGTTCTCAGAGAAGAATACATCATACCAGTATCCAAGAGCTATCTTGTCTGTTGACCTTAGTGGAGAAAGTAGGTTGGCTGAACAGTAACTTTTCACTTTGTAGATTTAATTCTTTAAGAAAGAATTTTAAAGGGAATAATTTAGTTTGTGTTTTGGATTGTAGCTATAAATATGGTGACTGATTTATACTTCATCTTTTTAAATCAAAATGGTTACACTCCTCAAGCTGTTCTGCATTGTACTTGCTTTGGTTAAGTGTTACTACTCTGCTTCTGAGGAGATCGCGTTAAAGGCATTTTGCAGAATTCGTCAAGAAATCTAATAAACCAGCAGCGTGTTTTAGAGCGATTTTTTGCTATATGCAGGTTAAGATTTTTAACTGCCAAAACCCCCTGTATTTCTGTAAAGTATTGCATCTCCACACACGCAATTTCACATGTATTTTATTTTTACTAGACCTTTCAGATGTGGAGTTCTTGGATGATTCCTCTACAGAGAGTTTGTTACTTAGTGGTGATGAATACAATCAGGACTTTGATTCAACTAACTTCGAAGAGTCTCAGGATGAAGATGATGCTCTCAATGAAATTGTTAGATGCATTTGTGAACTGGATGAAGAAAATGGCTTTATGATTCAGGTAAAGAAATTTGGGGGTGGGATATATTTTCCATGTGAATTTCTTGCTTGTGAAGGTGCCCTTTTGATGTGTTGGAGACCAAAGTTATGTAGAGAGCTGTAAATAGAAGTGAACAATAACAAAATATTTCTACGTTTTGCACTTGGTGTGACTCTGTTTGGTGTATGCAGAACTATTACTATAGGATGGGGTTTCTCTAACAAATCGATCTGTAGAACAGGTTGGTAAGGAAAGGTAATGTTTTTCTTTATAGCCAGTTGATAAATTTGGAATAAAGTATCCTTTCCTGCACACAAATAATCGCTTGTGTCCACAGACCGTCCCAATTATACCAGCCCTTTTGGTTTGGCCCTTGTCCTTTGTGGTACCAATTGTAGATACCACTCTGCTCACTGTAAATGTACCTCAGCTGTATTCAAGATCTCTGCTATACAGGCATTAATATCATCAGTAACTGTGATGTGTGTGTGATGTGCATGCTTCACCTTTAGAATAGCAGTTCTCAAACTAGAAATCACTAGCTGGTTTTAGAAACTGCTAAGAATTTAAATCTTGCTCGGTATATCAAAAAGGGAAGAAGAGTATACAGTGTCTGCACAGCATTCAGGTGCTGATGGATTGCAACTACTGCTGCTTATTTATTTGTACCCCAATGAGGGGAGCATTTCCCATCTAGTATTGAATAATTTAACGTCTGTCTCAAGGAATTCATAATATAGCAATTAGATCAGATGCAAGCAACAGTGAGGAAGAACTCAGTTGTCAATAACTTTAAAAAAGCCATGAACTTCCTGTGTTTTTTTCCCCACTCAAAAAACAGGTTTGTATTCAACTAATAATGTGGTACAGTTTCTGTTGAAAATACGGAGCCTTTTTAGTTGAGTTTTGAAGGAAGCAAGTATGACTGTCCTGTGTTAATGGACTTAAAGTCTTATGGAAATGACAGAAAGACCTGAAAATGAAGGACACAAAGACTGTCCCTGGGAACACATTACTGAAATGCTGTGCTGTGTTGGAGGAACTAAGCAGGAGTTCAGCTATGGTAATAATGTGGAAAAATGGACGGGTGTAGAAATCTGTGGAGAGAGGAGGGGAAATTGTAGCCATAGTGGTACGACAAGAGGAAAGGTGACTTCAGTGTTTTGAATAGGTTGATGCTCAAAAGCATGTCAAAGCAAAGAGGAGAGACTTTCAGTAGTAAAACAGTAGATATTTAGAACACAGGCAAACACCAAGTTGAGAAGGGGAAATGTATTTTTAAGTGGTAGTTTCCTGCCCATTTCTAAAGTCCGATGGCAGCCTGACTTTTCCTCCTCATGCCTTGTCTCACTGAGAGCAACCAGTTTGCTGTTTCTAGGCCCTCATGTCTTACCACTTCTATTTTGCTCTCCTATTCTCTTGTTTCTCCTCTTTCATTTTCTCTTCATTTTCTTTTTCTTTTAGATTTTCCATTGGTGCGATATTAAAAACACATCTTTCTAGCGCACTGGAGAGATGCTTTGTAAATATAAATAATTAAACTGAAGAGTTTTCTACTTTTCACTGTTATGCTGTAATGTATTACATTATCTTTCTACTTTACTGTAATATTATACTCCTGTCTTATGTTTCACTACTAAGTATGTAGGTGCTAAAATATTGAATGTTGTAATAAAATATTATTAAATATTACATCTTCAATTTTTTTTTTTTCACCAGTCTGGAATTTGTGGTTGAGGTAACTTTCAGAACTAGAGCTATTTTTTAGCTTGATGTCTTTGTCTACCCGAACACAAATTGCCCAACTAAAATAATCTTACTCAAACCAGCTATTTAAGTTAAACTGCTGTTCTCTGCATTTTGACGATACAAGAAATAGCTTCTGATTTTTGAATCTACTTATCTCAGTTTTAGTTTTTGCTTTTGTTTTTTTCTGATGTCAGTGTGAAGAGTGCTTATGTTGGCAGCATAGTGTATGCATGGGACTGTTAGAGGACAGCATTCCGGAGCAGTACATCTGTTATATCTGCAGAGATCCACCAGGTACGAGTAAACCACCTTTATCTGCAGCTGTCTGCTTGGGATTTTTAAGCAGAGATGTTATGCATTGCTGAAATTGTTAAAGCTTTGTCTGTTTTGTGTTATCTGTTATACTTCTTTGGGGCAAGTGATTCTAAGTTTAGCTCTGAGCAGAACCTTACTTTCCTATTAGTAACGTCTTGTTCAGCTATGCTAAATCTTACTCGTGATCTTAATTACCATTGCTTTAGTTGTTGAAACTTAATTCCCCCAAAACGTTAGCACTTTTTCATGTCGTTCTAGTCTGAAAAGTCTTTCTAAACAAATCATTCTTGTTCAGCGATCTGTTTTGCCTATACTTGGAATCACATCTGTGCATTTAAATTTTTTTTTTTTTTTTTAGAGAAAAAGGATTCATTACCACAGTACACTCAAATATGCTGTGGATATCATTTCATATTAATTGCAGTTTTATAATGTTTGCATTTGTCCAGAATTGTGTAAATAAAGGTGTGGAACTGAATATGTAAAATACAAAAAAATCTAGCATTTTATAGTAAACGATAGTGCACAAACATCACATCTTGAACTGAAGATTGTTAGGATAAGTTTGAAATGGTAAGAATTACGAAAGGTCTATTTACTTTTAAACTGAATACATTTGATTAGGAAGATATTGATTTAAAAATTATTCTGTCCATAAACCCATTTTTCTTAGCAGTTATTTGGCAAAAAACTAAATTATTTAGAAGAAAGTTTTTAGTGTTTTTCCTGACAATTGATAAAAAACGCACATACATGCCTTCTGGTGAAATATCCAACAGTCCAGCTGTTTCAAAAGGGCAATGAGACTACACCCCCAAATTTACTTGAATTCTGAATTTAAGAAATGAAATCTGAGAACTGTTGCAGAGGTATAAAATAGCACAGTTTTTATTAGTTATTTTTGAGAAGAAAATTTTGGAAAATAGAGCTGGAAAGATGTGACTCTTTCCATTTGCCCCAATCTGAATCTAAATTGATGGTATAGTCTTGTTTGATAGTTCTGTGTGGTGTACTCTTTGAGCAGTCAAGCTTTTTCTTATTAAAACCAACTAACTTGTCTTGTGTTCTTTCCCTGCACTGTACTAGGTACTTCGTTATCCCCTGCTATGCAGAGATTGTGTCCCTAATTTTTATCTTCTCTCCCTTCCTAACCATTACTTCTTTTCTTTCTATGTCAGGAGAAAAAGGTCATTCACAATGTCAGTATTTTAAAGTGTATTGGGATAATGGGCAGAAAGGAGATAGACAGGGTATTCTCCTGAAAGGTATGAAGGGCTTCCATCAACCCATTCTTTGTTCTGTATATGATGATAGTCTGATATGAAATTGAGTGTAAGATATTGCGGTCTTAGTCAGTCTGTTTGTCTGGGTTCCTCATTGTAAACAATAATATTGGAATAATTAGCATTATACATTTCTAGTTTTGTTTTTTGGTGTTTTTTTNTATAGAAGCATTAGCTAAATACTCATTCATGCCTGTTGGGTTAAGATTGTAGACGTTGCCATAGCATGGGAGACCTAAAGCCCACTTACATCAATATCCTGTCTAGTAGTGTCTGGTAAGAGGCACCTCAAAGGAGAGTGTAAGAACTCTGCTGTCAGATGACTTTGAAATGTCTGCTTTTCATGAAGCCCTCTCCTGGCTTCTAATAAATAGATATTGACTTCAGTATTGAAGCAAAGTATTTGTCTTTTAGAAACAAACTAGGTGTTTTGGATATGTCCATATAAAATCCACTCTAACATTTCTCTTGGTAACTTAGGTTTTCTTTTTCTTAAAAGTAAGCTGCAGTAGTTAGATAAATAAAATGCCAATTTAAACATTTTTTTTTTTTGCAGTTAGATTGATAATAGCACAGTTCTTAATATCCTGTACTTTGATTGCAAAGGTGACTAGATTTTCATTTCAAATGGCATTTAGAGAGGTCTTGAGATTTCAGGTTTACTTTTGTTTTCGTAAGTGTTAACAATTTCCTCTTAATCCATGAAAACTGAATTTTAATATATCAATAGCAAGACCTTGAACCATTCTTTCATGGATGTTAGAAGACATTTAGGAGAGTACAGCATATAATTATAGCACTCTATTTTTAAATACAATTCTGCTGTGGTTTTAGATGGCCCTCAATTTGTTTATTGCTTACCCCAGGTCAGAGGTGGAGTGCCAAATATCTTTATGATAAAGACTGGCTAAACAATGGACACATGTGTGGATTATCTTTTTTGAAAGAAAACTACTCTCATCTTAATGCCAAAAAGATTGTGTCAACACATCACCTACTGGCAGATGTATATGGTGTAACTGAAATATTGCATGGATTGCAGTTGAAGATCGGGATATTAAAGTAAGTATCAGTCCAGGGTTTATTCTCCATCTTTATATATTTAGGTAGCAGACACTACCATTATTCCATATGCATTATTCTCTCACATTAAAGTTCTTTCTTGTGTAATAATTTAAATAATTCAAGTGCAAGATGTAGAGTACCCTCAGCTTCAGTGGGAGTTGGGTGTTCAGCACCTGAGCAGATCTGGTATATTGGGATTATTGGTGATTTTTCTTGATAGTCAATTTTGTGTTAAAGGGACATTCTGGATTTATCCTAAATTGATAAGTGACCTAGGAATACTTACATGTTTGATAATAGCGCTTATCAATAGCTGTGATCTAGCAGAAGTGGATGCTTGATAGTTCAGTGCTGTAAGTGGTATTCTCTATAACTTGCTTTTTTCCCTCCCCTTCGTTGCAGAAATAAGCATCACCCAGACCTTCATCTCTGGGCTTATTCAGGGATGCGAAAAGAACAAGAGCAAGTAACTGTTGGGGTAGAGAAAAAATTAGTGACTTTACCGGATGCTGTTAATCCAACAGAAAGGACGTGTCACAGTCAAAACCATAAAGAGCCACCCAGTATACCCCAGAAGATGGAAGAAACATACATCACAAGTGAGCACAGTTACCAAAAACCACAGAGTTTTGGTCAAGACTGCAAAGCAGTCACTGACCCTATGAGCTCAGATGATGAAGATACAAGTAGTTTTGAGGAAGATCAGGAATTTCACATGGAGAATAAAAACTGTTTACAATATTCTTTTAAAGATGATGGCATGAATGAGCAGGTAAGTATCATTCTTCATCTGGGAAGTTTCTTAGTTGGAAAAATATGTTCAATCTGATAAAACTCAAGTGCATACAACTATTTAGAAGTGTTCATTGTTACAAGTTGACATATTCTATCAAATAAGTCAGCAGAAATTACTAGAAGCAAAGTCGAGTTGCTGAAATAGTTTCAGGTGAAGTATACCCGTTTGGGCTGGTGAATGAAATGCAAAGTATGGTTAAAGTATTGCCTATACTAAAACTGTTTATGCTCAATCCAATGGTTTTTTTGGGAAAAAAAATCCTATGCTTAAAATGCAGGGTCTTGAAACAGAACTTACGTGTTTTTTGCGAGATGAGGAAAACGGGACAAGTTTCCTTTTTTCTCTCAATTCTGTTTTCTACATGTCGTTTTTTTTGTTGTTGTTGTTTGTTAAACTGAGATTTTTAATAGTTTTTATTATTGTATTGTATTCTTCTTTTAATAGCAACGCTACCTAGAAATCTGTCCACAAGCAATGATTTACTGACCAACTAATTTCGCCTCACATGCAAATTCTTTTGAGTCTTTTATATTGCATATTTCTTCTAATTAAACGTTTCACAGGCTTTTAGTCAGGATTATATTTGGCTATTTAAACATATCTCTCTCATTTTTGCATTAATGTTTTGAATCCATTACTTTGTGGAAAAGGTCTGAAACTTGTTAGTCTGGTTTTAGTGAAGAGTTCTCTGAGCAAAAAACAAAGTGAAAAAAACCTTTCTGTTTTCTACAATACCAACTGTGCGAGAATAAATCACCCAACTCATCCCCCTTTTGACGTACAGTTTCTGGTGTGGAAGAAATGAGTAAGATACGTCTTTTTTTCTTTGAATTTTAGTTTTAAATGTGGCATGTAAGCTATGTAGTCCAAATGGGAAATTTTGGCTCATTCTAGTTAGAAATAACTGTATGCTAAATCGCATGGTCATATTCAGTTTGTTTAGTAAGAAGACATGCAGCAGAGTGAAATACACTTTCCATCCAACAGTAGCTTAAATTGTCATTGTAAATAGTATAAATACATTTAGAATTAAAAGAAAATATATGTGAGCAGTGAAACAAAACTAATGTTTCCTTCAGAGACTAAAGCATATACCTAAAAAGCTAGGTGCTCTCTGTTTTAAACCAGGAAGAGATCTGTTTGGGGCAGTGTCAGAGTACTCTTTCCTTTGGGACACCTTAGTTCAGCTTATTGTCAGTAGTCAGCCTTGATATCTGAAATAGACTAAATACACATTGAAAAGCTCTCCTTGGTTTCTCCATGAACCTGTTTTCTCCTTAAAACCATGATGACACTGACATTGAAGTGCCATTTTTACATGAACTGACTTCTCTGTAAGGTGCCTTCTTTACCTCTCCTTGTCAAAAGTTTTGGTTGGCGCTTTGGATTCTCCCTTCTAGCATCCCACAGAGCCTTAAATGTTCTAGTTTTCCATACTGTTTTGTCTTATCCTAATCTACCATTCTGTTACATATCTTCTTTTGTCTTACAAACAGTGTTCAGATTGACTAATATCAAGTCCCTTTTTGGACTATGCATCATCTTTAAAATTGTATTTAGTTTCCTTGTTCTCATTTCTGAAAGTATAAGCCTTCCCCACCTGAACCTCCTGTTTATTTCTTCTTCGCAAGCTGGATGCTGTACTCTGCTTCTCTTACTACCCCTGCCACCACTCCCTGATTGCCTGCGTTGATCTCTTGGCTTAGAGGAGGACCTGTTTGATCTTGTGGGGTTTTTTTCCAAGCAGCATTTACTAGCCATTTGAATAAATACAGAGGTCATTAAAAGAAAAAAAAAAAAAAAATGTTGTTTAGGTGTTAAGCTATTTAGCTTTAGGATTTTCTCTAAGTTACTACAGTGGGCTTCTAAAATATTCACCTAACAGATGATCTTGGCTTTAGAATTATGGAGTTGGGTCCTCGTACAGCAAGGGAAAAATAGTGTTGTTATCTTGTGGTTTTAGAGAAGGTCTGAAAATTTTAAGAGATAGGGCATTTCTTATTTACGTTGGAGATACCCTGTATAAGATTAATAACAGTTTGAATAGTGAGAACGCTGTGGAGGCAAATGTGATGTCTTGAGAGAAGAAAGATTTTATCTGAAAGGTTTGAGAGTTTAGAGGCTTTATGACTTTTAAAATCTATCTTTGCTAAATAACTTAAATCCTTTAATGATTATTGTGAGTATTAACAGTACTTGTCCTCTAGGACTCACTCATAAAGCTGCCAGCAGGTTGGTCCAAGTTTGATTTGTTTCTTTAATTGATTTTAAGTCTTAAAAAGGAAGTTGGGTGGGTTTTTATTTTTTTGCTTAAGAAGTAACTTGAAATCCATCAGTCCCTATTTCTTCTTCCCTTCTTACTCTTCCCATTCTTGACTGGAGGAAGAAATACTTTAAGAAAAAATAGTGTTAAGTCTGTTGTTATGTGTTGTGGTTTAGCCCCAGTCGGCAACTGAGCACCACACAGCCGCTCGCTCACCCTCCTCCCCCTCCCTGGTGGGATGGGGGAGAGAATCGGAAGGGCAAAAGAAAACTTGCAGGTTGAGATAAAAACAGTTTAATAATTGAAATAATAATAATGATAGTAATAAAATTGCAATGAAAAGGAGAACAAGAGAGAGAGAAACAAAACCCAGGGAAAAAAAAACAAGTGATGCAACAGCTCACCACCCGCCAACCGACGCCCAGCCAGTCCCCGAGCAGCGATCGCTCCCCTCGGCCAACTCCCCCCAGTTTATATACTGAGCATGACGTCATATGGTATGGAATAGCCCTTTGGTCAGTTTGGATCAACTATCTTGGCTGTGCCCCCTCCCAACTTCTTGTGCACCTGGCAGAGCATGGGAAGCTGAAAAGTCCTTGACTAGTGTCAGCACTGCTTAGCAACAACTAAAACATCAGTGTGTTATCAGCATTCTTCTCATACTAAATCCAAAACACAGCACTATGCCAGCTACTAGGAAGAAAATTAACCCTAACCCAGCCAAAACCAGGACAGTATGTGATGTGGAAAAAAAATTAGCTGAGCACTTCGTCAAAGAAGTGTATTAATACGATAAAATTCACTCCTTGCTCTGGCATTTGCCATGAACTGACACTGTGTGAGCACACGTATCCAGCATTCTAGTCCCTAAAATAGAATCATCAATAGTGAAAGAACTTCATCAGACATGAAGTTATAGTGGATATAAAATGGAAACTGTGAATCCTGCCAATTAATGGAGATGCTGATTTTAACTCATTAAATCCGGTATACTTCCTTTGGTCATTTCCATTAGCCGAAACATCAAATACAGAAAGATGACAAACTTGTGTATTAACTCTGACTTGCTGTGAAGATACTAATTACTTCAGAGAAGTCAATA
The DNA here is from genome assembly GCA_013401315.1 of Balaeniceps rex. Lineage (NCBI taxonomy): Eukaryota > Metazoa > Chordata > Aves > Pelecaniformes > Balaenicipitidae > Balaeniceps > Balaeniceps rex. The sequence continues at coordinate 26,509 of VYZW01017301.1, forward strand.
TTCCTCAGATACTATGTTTGCATAACTATGCATGTTACTGCCCTTGTAATTATCCCCAAACATGTTCAATTCTGTCCCAGAGTTGTGCTTGCAAGTTACGTGGGACCATAGCAATGGTAGGAAGAGAAATCTTTTGTCTTAATCAACAAATAGAATGGCCAGCTTATTTGTGTGAAATAATGACTTTTGACATCTTGGATATTACTGCATTTTAGGGAGTCTTCCTTCATTCTCTGGCTAAAGTTGAAGCAAACCTTAGGGTTTTGCACATTTTTGGTGATGGTAGAGTGACGCGGTTCAGCACTTCATAATTTAAGTCATGATTTGTATAAAAAAGGGCACAGAAATGCAGTCTGTCTTACTGCATTAAACAAAGTGCTTAAGCTGGTAAACTTTACCTCTTGCCTCACTCCCCGAGTGTTATACATGCTCATTCGTAAGAATTTGCATTTTGCTTGGTTTAGTCTGTTGATGTGTCATGGTACATAGCTTTCTGAGTATGCTTTTTGTCAAGTAGACAGAAATACAATTCTAAACCAGCATAGTTTATCATGTGACTCAAGTGTTGAAATCAACACCAGAAATTAAAAAACAAAACAAAAAACCCTCTTAAATGGCAATTTTTTTTTCTTTCTGTTGCTCCTACGAAGAAGAATTCTGCTGAAGGAAACACTGTGTTTGTTTGCAATGAAAGAAAAGGCTCAGAAGAAGAAGTGGACAGACATCTTCAATGGCAGCTAAATCTCCTTACCCATATAGAGAATGTACAGAACGAAGTCACCAGCAGAATGGACCTGATTGAAAAGGAAGTTGATGGTAACTGCATTGTCAGATACTTGTTAATATACCTGTAACAGCATCTTTCATAGCCACTGTGTTGAAGGTGATCTGAGGCACTGGGGATGGATGTTTAAGAGTTGTATTCAAGTTTGGGTACCCAAAATTATAACCAGAACTTGCACCCTTGGTCCCTCCACCCCCTTCCACAAGTTTTGAATGCCCAGTAAAGTAGCTTAAGCACTTGGGACCCCTGAGAATTTAGCTCAAGTTTGTGATATTAGGCAGACTTCAGAAAGCTTAGATAAGTTGTCTAGTCTTTGTCCAGATATGGATCATGAAGCTGATGGATTTTTCTATGCCTGGAGTGTTTTTGGCCTGATTGTTCCAGTATGTGACAATATTTAGGGGAAAAAAAAAAAAAAGATGCTTTCATTCTGCCTTCGACTTTGGTTTGCTGTATATTAGTAAATAACTGATTTCAGGAAGACAAATCAGGCTTCATGAGAAAACTTGGATGAGATCATAGTATAGGAGTAAATATTGCAGCACATAAGTTTCCTTGCCAGTCATAGAAGTTAAGAATGAGGGGAGCTTGTAGTCTAGTCATAGGAGTCCTTAATTATCTTTTGACAAATAAAGTTGTCTTACTCGTATTCGCAGTTTCACCTTCAGTGTTCCTGCTTGTACTAGGCAGTATTTCTAGGCTAACAGGGTTGACCTGTTCCCTTCTCTGTCTCTACAAGCATAGAAATTCCTTGAAAACATTTGTTGAAGATTGGAAAACCATTCTGTATCCTGGACCTTGTAAACAGGAGCCTATTAAAGTGACAGAAGCAAGCCTTGCATTTAAGGATTGCATTTTCTGTGGCAGAACTGTCATATCTAGAAGGTCATGAACTGAGGTTTCTTTTATGTGTGTAGATGGTAAATTGTTAGCCAAGTGTATAATTTGCTCCCAGGTACCTTTTTATAGTAACAATCAAATCAGAAGATCTGTTTGGATTGTTTGAGTGAAACACGCAATTAGGTGGTGTTTCCCTAATAAAAATTTCTTCTGTTAAGTAAAAATCACAGCCTCAGTATATTTTCCCTTCTTATAAAAGACAGAGAGTAAGAAAGAAAAGTTAATTTTTTTATGAAAACTGTTTCTCGCGGACTTATTCTAATCAACTTCTTCCTTTTCTTTCTGTAGTTTTAGAAAGCTGGCTTGATTTCACTGGAGAACTGGAACCACCAGATCCTCTGGCAAGGTTGCCTCAGCTCAAGCGACGTATCAAACAGCTCTTAATTGACATGGGGAAAGTACAACAAATAGCAACGCTTTGCTCTGTATGACAAAAGGAAGAATAAAGAAATAAAAATAGGTTCTTTACAATGAATTTTCTTACTAGCCACAAGACTGACAGGAAGACAGCAAAAAGCTGAGCATTTATCTGGTTCTTTGCTGATTACATTAATAGCCTGAAGCTTTAGAGAGAGGAGAGGAAGCTTAGAGTAAGGAATCTGTTATATTGAAAACCTGAATATTCAATGTCCAAGCTTCAAAATGCAATATATTACATCCTGAGAAATGTTGATATGATTTTAACATTGATAAACAAGAAAATCCCCGCAGACAAGAAAGTTGAACAAAGAAAAACTCTGCGAAGAACAATGCTACTATTTTGAAGCCTTTGGCAAAAAATTCTAAATTAGTGGAATTCAGCTGACTAAAAAGTCTTCGGAAACTGCTTTTTTAATGAATTCCTCTTATCTTGCTAGTGAAAGATAGACACAGAGAGATCTGTATCCTCTCTACAAGGAAAGTTTTTAGATTATTTCCTTCTCATGAATGTTCAGGAAAATGAACATACTAGCTTTGATTTTTTGAAAGAAATTACTTATCATGGTCTCCTTTCTAAAGTATTTTTTTAAATAGAAATCCTTATTACAGCACCCTTAGACTCCTTTAAAACATAAGTGGCAAATAGTGGTCAGATGTGCCAAATATTAAAACCACTGGGATGAGAGTTTGATTATGACTTACATGAAGGTTTTTTTCCAAAGTCCTACTCAGTGCCAGCAATCCATCCAAAATTGTATCTAGTTTATATTTTTTTATGTTTTATTGCAGTAGTCAGTATTCAAGGTACAATTTTTGTCCTGGGTAGCTCTGTTCTGGTGTTGGCCCTCTGAAACTTTACCATCCTCAGCTGGGATGAGGAATGACAAGAGCAGCAAAACTGTGTGTGGCTGTGAATATACTGAACCACTAGAATAAATATCACAAGATACATTATCCAAGATGTTTTTATAAAAATCTTTCAGCTTCAGTGAATGAAACATCATGAAACCAAAGGCAACCTACTTGCTCTGTTAGCTCTTGCTGGATTTTGAGCCCAGGACTTTCCCTGTGCTTATAAGTTGCCACTGTACCCAGTGCTACACACATATTTGTATGTGTATGTATATGCGTATAGATACACATGTACATATATACATACTATATACATTTATATCTACACGTCTAGTTTTCTTACGATAGACTATAAGAACTGGTGGTTAACATGAAATGTTACCTTTTAACAAGCAGTTTCTAAAATTGAAAATAATGTATGTACAGGTTTTGAAATTTGTAAAATATGACTGTTAAAAGGAGGCTATTTAACTGATGACATTAAGATACTTGAACATTTTATGCCTCACGTCTGTTTATCAGTTCTAGTTATCTGTATAAATGCGTTTTAGAACCGATAGACAGTAAACTTGAATTTACCTTTTGATAAGAGTACAAGCCACTGTACATTCAAAAATTATTTAAATTTGCAAACACACTGTTCTATATGTAAGGTACTGTATGTAAAACTGTTTATTAAAACTATTCTGCATACTCTACATTTTCCACTTTTCTTCCTGATCTACATACAAATGTAAAAAAGTGATTGTTACAATGTACAGACCATCAAAAATCAAAAAAATCGTCAAATGCCTTTTGAGGATGCATAAATCGAAAAATGTGCCAAAGATGGATTATCTGGGAAAGACTTTGCAACCAGTGCATTGAACTTTCACGATGAAACTATTATTGAGAAAGAAAGCAGCATGGCTGGTTCGTTGCTAAAATA
>VYZW01017301.1:31798-53543 GCA_013401315.1 Balaeniceps rex
TCCCTGTGCTTATAAGTTGCCACTGTACCCAGTGCTACACACATATTTGTATGTGTATGTATATGCGTATAGATACACATGTACATATATACATACTATATACATTTATATCTACACGTCTAGTTTTCTTACGATAGACTATAAGAACTGGTGGTTAACATGAAATGTTACCTTTTAACAAGCAGTTTCTAAAATTGAAAATAATGTATGTACAGGTTTTGAAATTTGTAAAATATGACTGTTAAAAGGAGGCTATTTAACTGATGACATTAAGATACTTGAACATTTTATGCCTCACGTCTGTTTATCAGTTCTAGTTATCTGTATAAATGCGTTTTAGACCCGATAGACAGTAACAAGCCACTGTACATTCAAAAATTATTTAAATTTGCAAACACACTGTTCTATATGTAAGGTACTGTATGTAAAACTGTTTATTAAAACTATTCTGCATACTCTACATTTTCCACTTTTCTTCCTGATCTACATACAAATGTAAAAAAGTGATTGTTACAATGTACAGACCATCAAAAATCAAAAAAATCGTCAAATGCCTTTTGAGGATGCATAAATCGAAAAATGTGCCAAAGATGGATTATCTGGGAAAGACTTTGCAACCAGTGCATTGAACTTTCACGATGAAACTATTATTGAGAAAGAAAGCAGCATGGCTGGTTCGTTGCTAAAATAATCCTACCCTGACATTTCCTATCTGTCTATCATGTCTGAAGTGAGTTATCACTCTTGATGTCCAAAGCAAAATGTAAACCCCTGTTACAGAGTGGTTGCTATTTAAAAAGTCTTGCCACATCAAGCTTATAGGAGACATTACAGAGCTGCATGGTAACACGGAAGCTAATTATGGAATCATGATTGGCAACTTCGTAATGCAGAAGGAACACAAGAGCTGAGGAGTTGATGACATTTTTATAGCAACTGTTCATGAATAAAATACTGTGTTATGTAGCTGGATGCTTAAATAACTGCTTCAAACAATATGAATAGTTGAGTGACCTACTTGCTTTTGGATATGTGAGACTTTTTTATATATTATTCACTTGCTGCATATCCTTGAATGTGGTACTCTGTGTACTGTATAAGAGAAGTGTAAATCCAGATGAATTACTTTGAAACAAAGTGGAGTGTATTTACATAATTTATACAGCATACACTGTAGCAATATTATGCAATGTGTGTGCATGCGTGTGATGTAATATAATTGTAAATGTTACTGAGGGTGGAGGTGGACCGAGAGATTCCAGGTGGGAGGGCAGAGGTTTCCTCCTTAGTGCAGAGATAGAGGAATAGTATCCTGAAAAGAAAATTGTAAGGTCAAAGTTAAAGTTGCACTCGCAGCGTAACTTGTCTTCTGTTTGTATATGTAATGGTCTCTAAATTTACACGAGTATGTAATTTTATCCCTCAGGATCCTGCCTTATTCAGGATGGACTGTGCTTACAAAAACAAATAATCTGTTCAGTATTTTTTTTTAGCCTTCATTTCTTGTGTAGTCACACATTATAAAAATTCCTGCAAGCATTCATATCTGCTAAGAAATACAATGCCAGTGTCCTTGTGGACAGTGCTATGATACATTAGGTATTGCTTGAATGCTTCACAAACTTGTGTGAGTTTGCTTTCTCAAACTGTGATGTTAGTCTGTAACATGTGAATATTAGTTTTGGCCCCACTTTCTCAAGTATTCAAAGGTCTGGGATGCTTTTGAAGTTTTTTCTTTAAACACTTAAAAGTCAAGTGCCATAAAAATTCTAAGTGTTTTACACAGAATGTTACCTACAGTTGATTGCTTTGCTCGTGTGCCAGTCAAACCGGATGTGATCTGGCTCATACCAGTATTTCTTCTAGTTGGCCTCATTGAGAGAATCTTTTTCCTGTAGGCATCATTTTCCGTCTGTCTTCCTGCTTCCTCTGTAAATAAGCCAGGGATCTACATGCAGTCTATTTGCAACATCATTTGTCGGGGCGTGAATTGCAATTACTTGTGCTGTATGATGGAGGCAGACCCTCTCTGAGGAAGAAATAGTATATGGCGATGTAAGGACTGTTTTTGATACGTGTGCACAGAAAGGTAAAATTTAAAAATTTGCAGCCTTCTTTTAATATAAGCTCTTAATAGTAATGAAAGGGAAATGCCATTGTACAGAAGCCTCTTGTGATTTCACAGGGCTAAATGGTAAACTTGTGGAACCTTTAAATGCCCAGCTTTTTGTCTGAGGGTTGGTTTTGGGTTTTTTTTATGGAGGTGTCAGGGTGATTAATTTCAAAGCCTTCTCCTTCCTGTGACCATACCATAGGCATCTACATCAGGAATTCTGCGTTTTCAGTTGCAGTGATGGCAATAAGACATCAGTATTGCAGTCATAAATGAAACGTAGTCTTGGTGACATGATCAGATATGATGGGGCTGCCTATGTTTCAGTTACAAAATGGGGGTACTTCAAGTCATGGCAGGGAATGGGTTGGAAGGTGCTTCCTGCTAACCCTTAAGTAGCTGTACATTGAGTAGTGCCCATATTTTGGATATTCTGGCCTTAGATGCATAGATATTTGTTCAGCTATGGAGTAACTTACAGTGGTAGAAGCATGTTGCCCTCTTTAAAATAGTCGAAGAAGATGCGTTGCAATTTTCTGATTTCGCATGTTTGCTGGGTGGCAAAGAACTGAAACTGTTCTTCCATGGGTGCAGTCCTCTGGTATGGCTGACATCCACCTGTCTCTCTTAATTTTGTCTCTAAGCTTCTACATGTGTGGCTCATCTGTTTGTTCTGCAGCTTGGATCTGTTTCTCCTTTTGTTCTTCAGCTTTCTGCACTCTCTCTTCTTCTGTGATGCCTGGAGGGTTTCACTCCTCCATTCTTATGCCCCAGTTCTTTCTGGCTGCTGTGGCAAGCGGTCGCAGGGAAAGGTCTTCTGTGCTCTTTTGTCCTCAGCCTCCAGTGTGTCCTATGAGCTGTGTATGGTTGGAGTGTGTGTACCATGATCAAAATCTTCAGATGTTTTTGCTGCCGTCCTTTAGTAACCTTCTTCTGATCTTGTGCAAATGCTGATCTCCCTCTACTCCCATCTGGCTTCTAACTTAACCAGACTTGAATGTATTACAGCAAAGCCCCTCTGGCAGTGTTGGGCTCCAGCACTCCTTACCAAACTGAAGGCTGGGATGGAAAGGAGTCGCTCGAACATCACGGTAAAATTATAAAAGTATTTTGATGCTTGCAAGCCAGAATATTTTTCCTTTGTATTTGAAGAGAAACTGCAACTATTTTTCTTCACTGAAACTTTAACAGGCACAAAACAGATCCTGAACTGAACTGGAACTTGATGTAAAAAATCAACAACAAAAGTAGGGGGTGGGGAGCACTCTGCAAACAGGGGCTTCACGACAAGAAGTGTGCAATCAGGCTGTCTTGGCTGCCTTGCCCTGTTAGCAGTTACATGGAGGCGCTGATGCGTAAAGGGGGTGCGTGCAATGATGCCCTTCATTTGCAAATGGGACCTGTCTTTGCCAGGTCGGCTTAGAACACTGGAATTGTAGGTTTTCTCTCTACTGCTTAGAAATGTTACAGTACATGCACCTTAATTTTGGAGTGCTTATTAAGGTCAGAGGCTTAATCACTTTTGAAATGCACATTGTTATTCTCGCATTTTATTAGCCGACGTTTTTTTTCTGTTGTACGGAGTCCGTATAGCTTTAGGTGATCATTTTACAGAAGATGTTTGAAATACTTCAGTAATGGTTTTTATTATACTATGTTATGTCCTGGGCGCTGGGTGTGGGGGGTCTGTCTTTAGCAATAAGTATTATACACTATGTGTATATCTGTTTATATGTGGAAAAACAAGTATGGAGCATGTAATGATGGTGAAAATACACTGCACAGAGAGCAGATTCTGCATTTGGCAGCCATTCTGCACCAGCCTGAACAATTCAAATAAAAAATTGGAGACTGCATGGAGGAATCAAACTAGCATGAAAAATCATTCAGGAGTGAATTTCCCTTTCCGTACACACTGGACCTGTGTGTAAGCAGTAGATGAGCCAGCCTTCTTCTATGGATTGAACATCTAAAGCTAGTTCAATTGCTGTTTACTCCAAACAGCAGCCTTCCTTTCTTTAAAGCTGGCCAGAGCCGCCTCCGTTCAGCTGTAGCCATGTGCATCAGTGTATTGTCACTACACACTCGGAGAGGCAGCAGTGCACTATTATTGAATCTTCTATGAGAGAAGCATAACACTTTCTTCTGTGATTTGTTTTTTTTAATAATAGCAATAATGTTGACTGCATTCTAATACTCCCAATAAAGGTCTGTTGAGATTGTTATGTGCCTGGGCTCCCGTTCAGTGGACTCTTTTTTGGCGAGCTAGTGAGTGCTTGTACGCGTTTTAAAGCATTAGGGAATCTTCAGTTCCATTTTTAGCCTGTAGTCAGTAATTTATATGTAGTAATTGATACTCACTTATTTGTATACTTTGCAAAGCTTTAGGGAATCTTCAGTTGTATTTTAGCCTGGAGGCAAATTATGCAGTCAGTAAATTATTTACAGTACTGAATTACTTACTGTGTGACGAAGTAATTAGAAGATTTTTCTGTTCCTGAACTGCTTTGGTATTTAACAATTTCAGAGTTTCAGTCTTGCAATACACTCGGTTCTTGAAAGACAATTATCTCTTAACAACGCGTTCACAGCGATCGCATCTCTTCTGTGGGCAGACGTCTGCCTTCTAAGGGTGTTTCTAGTTTTGTGCCTTTGTACAAAATAACTTCAATTTGCTTTTAGTGATTTCTTATATTTTAGTATTGCCTACAAACTGTTGTTCCAGACACTGTTGTGGTAGAAAAGAAGTAAGGAAACAATGCTAAGAAAGTTCCTGTTCTAGACGTCCTGTGGACCAGCGTGCAAATGGTAAGCAGCAGGTGAATGAAACCAGACAGAATCTAGTTACTAGCGAGTTACTAACACAGAGAAATTTTTCTGTTCTTCACAGTGAAAATAGGTATGGTCTTAAACATGCAAGAAATTTCAAAATTTTAATTCTGAAACATATTTTAATCATTATTGAAGGCACAGTCTCAAAACAGTCTCTGCAATTTAAGATAAAAGGCCAAATTCCGATATTGGAGTAATACACTGAAACACTTTCGTAATTAGCAGACTTATTAAAGAAGAGGTTTCCTGAGTCAGACCAAACATCTAGCCAGTCCAGTGTCTTATCTTCAGTAGAAATACAATGTCAGCATCTGTAGAAACATACTGGCTATGAAAGATCTGTACAAATTGGTCTTTCCCTTAATGTATCTTTCACTTCTGGTAGACTGATGTTTCCTTTACCAAAATCTTTATGAAGACCGTCAGTTTTATCAGTCACTGACAGATCTGTGCTCCATGAGTTTAATCCATCTTTTTTTCATTCATTTCTCTCCACAGCATCAGGTGGCATACTGAATTCCACCGCTTTGCTGTGTGGCAGAAGGAGTTGTGTTTGTTCTTGAACTTGCTTTCCAACTCCATTGACTGTAGCTGTTGCCTTCAGTTCAGAGAAGATCAAGTATTGCATTATTGAAAAGACTAAAAGTAGTTTTGTCCTACCAACACCAGAAGTTTGGCACCCTGTTGCTGTCCTTGTGTGGCTGGCGGTGCCTTTTTTCACCGCGTTAGCTTGCTTTTGTCAAACATTGAATCGATTCAGTGTGCAAATCTATCCATCGCGCCACTGCGGGTTGCAGACCTGACTTCTGCTTGGGTTTTCAGCACAATCTGCATCCCAGATATCATGAGAATAAAATGAGTATTTTTCTACCTTGCATCACTATGGCACTCTTAGATAGAGGAAAACTGTGTTATCTCCAATGGATAAGTAAGAAAAAAACATTTTACCTGTCCTAGAAATGGTTCATTTCTGCAGGGACAAAGGCAAATTCAAATGTTCTTACGTGGGCTACTTTAGGTTCTTTTGTCACCAAAGACACTTTGCCGGCTGGTAAATTGTAACAGGAAAAAATTGAGAAGTCCTCTGCCCGCTTTTCTGATCTAGCCAATTTTAGTATAGAAGTTACTGGAACTCCCCCATCATTCTTTCAATCTGAGAATGTGTCAGGCATGAAGTGACTGGAACTTGTATTATCTATTTTCCTTCTCATCTTTTAATTTTGCATCACATGAGGACTTTTAAAAACTTAATCAGAGATGATAGAGATGATAAGCACTTCACAAGGTCATCTTATTGCTATCTGCCAAAATCATGTGAAGAAGATTGAGATGAATGTCTCATGCTTGGGAAGAAATGTACCAAATGTAAAACATCGTCCTCCTCTATCTGTGTAATAAGTTGCTAATAAATTGTGTGAGTCTATGATTTTACATAGTTTTCTTAAAAGGTGGGAGAGGATTGTCCAATATTAGTGATCTATTTAAGACAGAAAAGAAGTTTTAATAATTAAAAATAAATGAACTAATTGATATGGGCATAACTTGACAACGTTTTCAGTTCTTAAAATTTTTGCTTCCAATTTGGTGCCTCATTCAGGAGGCTCCCTTAAGTTTGTTTTTTAAACCAAGGTTGACTTCTCAGGCTCAAGTTTTATTTGGGTGAGAGTAACTTTTCTGTGGGTATAGATGTTTATGTATTCATATACAGGCATCACTGGGCTTTTCAATATGCAAAAATTGCAGTTACACAAACAGTCTTTTCTGCTGGGAAAGTGTATGCAAAACTGGAACAATGAATAAATGGTCTGCTTCTCCCTTGAGGTTTGTGATTTCAATGTTTCATCACACTGACATTTTTCTTCCCCCAGCAATTATAGTCTAGATTGAGTAGCTTTTTGTTCAACAAATGAAAGCCCCATTTCCAGTGCTAAAGCAATGATTTTGAAGATATATTAGTTTTTAAGGCCATATTGGCCATAGGGACCTTTTCTGCTTACTCATTTTCTCCCCTTCATTGGTGAGCTAATTTAAGATATTCTTCCATCTTTTCTCAGGTGCTAAAAATAGAGGTCAATTCAATTGTCCCTTCACTGAGGGTTATGCAGTGAGGCTTTTCTTTACTTGAATTTGACCAGCCGTAGATGACAAGTGCCTCTTGTTCACTGAAGAATGTGGATTGCGCATATTGCTCTGTAAACTACTTTTTTTTTTAAATCCATGGGCTATTGCATCCCATTGAACTTGCGTGTACTGAGATGCACATCTTGGTTTGACGCACATCTAGAAGTGGTTTAAGTTATGCCAATTGCCAAAACTCACTTTCTCACTTTGTTTTTTAAGAGATTTGTTTTTTAAGAGACTTGTCTGTTCTTCCCAACTTGCATAGTTCAGAGGTTGTTTTCCGAGTGTTTCTGAAGTAAATAACAGTTAATCTTGGGAATCAACGCTATATAGATATTGCAGATTTGTGCTTCTTTCTGTTAGTAATAGCCCTTTGATACCTCCTTGGTTTCCTGTCTGCCTTACTTTGTTATCAGCTACTAATCACTTTTGATAGCAAAGTATCAAATAGGCAAGTGAATGGCTACCTTAATGAGCTTGCTTCTTTCCCCATTTGCTGTGAAAGGAACCTGAATGACAATTTTTTACTAACTTCAGAAAACTTTTTCTTTATGCCTTTGAAGGTTGGCTTTTTTGGTCTGTCATCTACACTGGACGTGTTCTTCGTCTTTTCCCAGTTTGATCTTTCTGCTATTGACTTTTCTCAAGTCCAGAGTAGGTTGCTTGAAAGTCAAATCCAAATATACTCCTACTCGTTTTAAAAAGGCTAGCCATGCTAAAACAAGATTGTACTGCTGTTTGAAATCACATTTACCATATATATCAGACACTGTAGCCCTGTAGTGGTCTACAGCCTAGACAGAAGGATGCTTGAATCACTGTTAGCACAGTCTTGGTCTGTAGGGGAGTATCAGTAGAGTTGTTTCTAGACTGCCTAGTACCCATGAATTACAAACAAGAGTGCTGCTGTCACTTTTTCCTGAAATCAGCCTAAGTCCAGCCTCAAGCATGTGCTTCTGTTATTTAGTTAATTCTTCTGGGCCCATTTGTCCAACAAGCTTTGCATAAGTGAGGGTGAGTTCTCATAATTCCTGGTGCAAGTAAATGCTAACTGACAATCGTAAGAGGTGGACAAGTAAGAAATTATACTCTGGAACCAAGGAAATATTTCTGATATTTTAGGTCGAGGATCTTGCATGTAATTAGTACTGAAAGACTGGACTTAATGTGCGTAATGGTTATACTGATCTTACACCTGGAGGACGCAGCCCAAGAAGCTAAGCTGCTTCCCATCAGATACTTGTCTGTATAAAAGCACATGGTGCGAGTGGGAGTAAAAGCAAAAGGTCAGATGCAGTTGGCCCTGACGCTGAATTCCCTTCATAGGCAGTGGAGCTGTGTCCGTCCTGTTTTTCACTTAATAAATAACCACATTATGAGTTGTATTTACTCCTAGTGCTGCAGCACTTGGAGGCCTAAGTCTTGCCTGTCCCCTCAGCAGGCTAGGCTCTCTAGAAACACAAAAACGTGTACTCGTAATGCAGAGCACAAGGTCTGGTTGCACCACAGTGCAAGTGAGAGCCGGTGCTCTGGCCGGGGTCATGTCAATATGCTCAATTTGCATGTTGATTTAACTAAGTCCCCCTCCCCACCCCTTGTGGCTGCTGCCTCTTCTCCGATGACCGGGCCCAGTAGTGCTCCCTGGAGCGGGGATGAGAACTGGCTGAGGAGAACCACGAGGGCAGTTCTGGGTGAACGAGCCTCTTGCGGTTTTCTCAGAAGCATCGTGTGCGTCACTCGCCCAATTTCGTGGCCAGTCTACCAGCGCATAAGTGACCCTGTCCGCGCAATGGTTGCTATAAAAAGGCAGGTGAAAGCTACATGGGGTGTGCAGGGCTGCCTCACTGACAAAAGGGGATGGAGCTCTCCCATCGCAAGATGGGCTCCATCCCATTTTGCACCCTTCTTTGCTGCTTTATTAGCATAGCAGCAGCCAATATATTTGGTAAGTACGCTCGTTCTTTTCCTTTGCCTGTGTCCAGTAGTGACTGTGCTCCTGTGATCTTTGTGCTGCTCTGTGTATTACTCCGATGATGTATATAATGATCTTGAATCTTGCACACTGCAAACTTAGCTAGTTATTGTGTGCTGTGCAAACTGAGTTTGGGCTACAGGTTAAATACTAAGCTATAAGGATCTTTAAATGTTCAGGGTTATCTGAGTTCAGTACACCTGGATTTTGGGTGGAAAAAAAAAAGTTTTCTGGAAGAACAGGCTGGGCTAGAGAAGGAGCTTGGGTAAGAAAAGGTGGTGCTGCAGGGACATGAAGGTCCTAAGATTATATCTTCTACTTGTACGTGCTATTATCTAGGCTTGAACCTTAAGATACTGGATAGTCCCCAGCTCTCTGGTCTGAGTTTGATAGTCCTGTATAACAAGCAATTTGAATCACTCAATTAATGTCTTAAGTCGGATGTCTTAGTAGACCCTCTCTAGCACTGTACACAGGGTTGTCCACACATCTTAGAGCAACTGGCTCAGAGTCACATTTGAGATGAAAACGGTGAGGTTTGCCTATGTGTGGATGTCTATAGGTGAGCTAACCTAAAATCCCTTTACAGTCTCGTGAAAATTTTCACATGGCCTTAAGGGGACACAGTACAACTCACAGAAACAGAAGTGATTGAGAGATCTGAGGTGCACAGAAACCATCTGTGGTTAAAGAAGTCCCTGAGCTGCAAATTATTGGAGGCTGAAAAGTATTCAGAATAGTTATGATGTATTTGCACTACCATGTGTGGTCACACTCATACCAAATATGGATTAAGTGAACCTTTGGCCTAAATCGCTGTAGCTATGGTTTTGTTTGTTTGCTGTATTTTTATAGAACTAGTTAATGGAATTAAGAGCATGACATTCATCGAATTTCAAGGATGTGGAAAGTGTCAGATCAACTAATCTGTTCTGTAAAAAAGAACCTACTGAATTTCATCATTCTCCTAAAACAGCATCCAAATGTGGTTTTGAGTGCATTAAGAACTAAAGAGTCGACTGTGTTCTTGTTAGGTGGCTTCAGTAGTTGATCACTTGCCCTGGTAAAAATTGAGAAGTGCTCCTAATATGAATTTATCTGATGCTAACTGCTAGGCATTGATTCTTCTTAGGTCTTTCATGAGATTAAGAAATACCTCTCGTTTTGGTGGAATAGTGAGGGACTTAGCTTCAATAAAGAACAAATACTCAGAAACATTAATAGTGATGTGTTTGGTTATGGCAAAGGGCTGTTCTGTGGTGATAGCCCCAACTAACTATGAGTACGTAGACTACCTCAGGTACCAGAAAATGATAGCTATACCAGTACAGAACAGAGCTGAAGCTAATTAAATACAGGCCTGGGAAAGGAGTTTACGAGCATCTCTGTCATGTGCTCATCCTGCAGCTGGCAGCCCCGCGAGTTTGTTCAGTACTTCCCTGTGCTGTCCCTGCAGAAATGCATGCGAGGAGCAATGGAGAAACAATCAGGGAGCACCCATGAACCTGGGGCTTTCACCATGCAGCGTTGGCACTCACAGGGTTTTGATAAGAACAGGCTTGTGGTGAAACCACCCTTACGTGTTTACCTTTTTGCTGCTTTCAGAGTACCAGACAGACTCCCAACCGTTACGTCCATGTGAACTTCAGAGGGAAAAGGCTTTTTCAGGAGGAGAAACCTACGTTCCTCAGTGCTCAGAAGATGGCCAGTTCAGGTAACTCATCCCTACTATTACACTGCTGTTATGTGACATGACCTCTCATTACTAATGAAAGCTTTAGCTTCGGTTTTGAAGAGTCTCTGTAACTGGACTGGAGGGTGAGGGGTGCGGGAGACTGAAGTGACTTCACTGAGCCATGTTGCAGATCCAGCCTCTCCTGAATGAATTCCATGTTGCTGGAAATAATCTCTGGGTTAAGAGGTCAATCCAATATTAAACAGGCTAATCTCGGCAGCATTAGTTGCATGTTAACTGCTTGGTGCAGGTTGTTGTGTAATGCAGCTGCTGTCTTCCTACGCATGCTCGTGGGCACATGGTCTGTGATCAGTGTGCCAGCTGGCACAGCTGAGCCAAGTTGACTTGGAGAAGTTATCCACCCTGCAGTAAGTGGCACAGTTGGGTTTCCTTCTAAAGGCAGTAAAGGAACTAAAGCACATGGAGAACAGTGGTTTAGAGAGCAGCACGTTGCTTGAAGATGCAAGAAGTTAATGAGTTAAAGCTGAGGCTGAGGGCGAGCGCAAATTGTAACATTCTCTACTATTATCTTACTGTTGTTGCCTAGGGTGGGGGATCTACACCATGCTTCAAAAAATGTCTCAAAATATATGGTAATTCTCAAATACTGAGAATCAGGATTCCGTCCAACCTGCTTGCTTCCTGAATGACTTCAAGTCACTTATCTGCAATTCCTGAAGACTTCAGAGAATTACTAGAATTAAGAGCTCCCCACAGGTAGACATAGAGTCACCAGAAACACAGCCCTTTCTGCTTCCATTATTTGCGGTGTTTAAGTACTTGAACTTGTTTGGCTTGCTTTATGTCTTGGTTTATGTCCCATACTGACTGAGGACTCTGTCGCTAACAAAGTAAAATATGTTACTTGTAATCTCATTCAGGACAGTTCAGTGCAGTAGGAATGGTCTTTCCTGTTGGTGTGTGGATGAGAATGGCATTGAGGTACCTGGCAGCAGACAGAATGGATATCCCATATCTTGTAAGTCACAACTTTCTATTTTTGTTCAGATTGGGTAAAGAGCCATTTAAATCTGCATTTGAACTGCTGAAATCAAGAATAGGTTAGCCCCGGACTTTGGTGGACTCGTTTGTTTAATTTGCTGGGTCTTTCTAGTGGAAGTTCTGGAGTTTCTTTGGAACTGATCGTGGAAACCTGACACACCTGGATGATCTGTATTCATGAAGGACACAGTAATGTAAATCATGAATGAAAGATCAACTTAATGTATTGGCTTTTGAGTTGGAGGGCTTCAACCCCATCTGTGGTGGGTTTCTTTATACCAATTTTCATGACCTCAAGTCCATCAATGTCCTCATACCACCTGGGTAGCAGAATCAGAACTTGCAGCTCTGAGAAAACCCAGATGTTGCCTTAATAAATGATTCAGTGCCCAACAAGTACCTTCTTCTAACAGTGGACCTCTCTGGTACTACAGGCTTATCCTTTTGCCAGCTGCAAAAGCAGAGGATCTTGGTGAGTCGCTACATCAACAGCAGCAGCATCTCCTACGTCCCTCAGTGCCTGGATTCAGGGGCATTTGATGCGGTGCAGTGTGACACAGAGCTGGGTCAGTGCTGGTGTGTAGATCCAGAAGGAATGGAGATTTATGGCACCAGGCAGAGAGGAAAGCCAACTCAGTGTAAGTAATATTCAACAAAACAGTGGGGTTTGTAGAGTGGGAAGGTTTGGTGTGAATGAAAGGTGGTAGATCAGGAGCTTGGACACTGCAGCCTACACTTATCCTATGGAAGTATAGGTGCTTAACTGAGGAGTTTAAGTCTCTGTTTCCTTTGGTTATAAAGAGGATATGAGGCTCCTAGGTGTCCATATCCAATGTAATGAATCTAAACCCCTTCCAAACCATGGGATGGCTACTCAGCAGTTCGTGGAAAGTTAAAACACCAGTAAACATTACTTTCTTTCCCTGTCAGGTCCGGGGAACTGTGAGATCCGAGAGCGTCGCATTCTTCATGGGTTTGGGGAGAAGAGCCCGCCACAGTGCTCAGCAGATGGAGAGTTTCTGCCTGTCCAGTGCAAGTTTGTCAACACTACAGACATGATGGTTTTTGATCTCGTCCATAGTTATAACAGGTAAAAGTACAGGCTTCTGAAACAGGGAGGCAATCCTGCATACCTCTTCAAGTCAGTGACTTACTGCATTTTTTTTCCCCACATGAAGCCCTTCTTCTGTGACCCCATATGATGTTATTTTCTGTTAGTGAATGGACCAAGTAAAAAACTTTTTCTTCTGAATTAAATTTTCTCATTTAGAAAAGCCTGATATTCCATCCCTGCAGTCTAATCAGCGTGTCCTCACGCAGCAGTGGATACCACATTGCGATCTGTATTTGGAAAAGTAGCCAGGGCTACATTTCAGACAGATGCACAACAGCAAATGAGATAAATGTGGAAGGAAGAGAGGAATTCAAATGTATATATGAGGTAGAAAAGATGATTCCCTATGGGAGATGAAAACAGATGGACAGACAGACAAGAGGCAACATGCAAAAAGCAAGTTCTACATAACCGTGGGAAACTCTTGTCCATTTAGGCAGTACCAGGGTTGCTCACACAGGTGAACCAGCAAGCGATGAATGGGCGTGCTGACATACGACTGGCTTTGGGTGGTTGGAGTGGGCTGAGGAAGACTTCAAAATGCTGGATCAAATGCTTGTCTGTGGGAGCAAGAAGCCATTGTCCTGTGGAGGAGCTGGGAATTAGCGCTCAGGTGGAGAAATAAGGGATGGACAAGGGGAACTGCAGGGAGAGGAGTTCGTTTCGGTGCTGATGTTCAGAGGCTTCAGAGAAACCTTTTGGTCTCTTGCGAAGTGCTGTTATCTTGGCATCTCAGCCAATGCATTTCTCCGGTGGAGGGCAGTGGAGTAAATGTAATGTCTCATTCTGACTTGGCTCTGTAGTAGCAAAGGCGTTTTGTTGTAAATGTCAGTTTTGCTGTTTTGAGGGTTTTCTTTTTTAATTTAAGCAAAACTGAAAGGCAGGCCCAGATGCACAGTGCAAATTTGTCTGAGCTTCAGGAGAGGTTATTTTGGCAAGAGCAAAATATATGGCTGTTTTGTTTGTTGGCCTGTGGAGCGTGGAAACTCTAAAAGAGCAATTACAGAGGAGAAAGCAATGCTTTAAATTAACTTTTTTTTTTCTCCCATTCAGAGATTGGTCTGCAAAGGCCTGCAAGATTGGGCTTTTCTTGTGTCTGTGTCATGTAATTAATTACAGCAGGATCACTTCAGTCCCAGCTGCCAACCTTTCTAATTATGGCATTGACTTAACCCATTACCATCATATCTGAGTATCTCAGGTCATTAATATATTTATTTTCATGCTATTCCTGCCTGAAATGCCATTATCCTGTCACATGAACAGGAGGCTAGAATACGGAGTTGAAGGGATGAGTTCCACAACAAAGGACTATAGCAGAACAGGGATTTAAATCCATATTTTACGTTCATGTGGAACCAGTGGAGCAACTTTCTTCGGTTCCACAGACTGTTTTTTGAAACCTAGACATGTCAAACTAACTCCCTTCCCAAACTGTTTCCTTACACCTTTATAAATACTCCAGAATAAATCAGTATGTTAAAAAAAAAATAAATTGAGAAATTCAGAAACTTATAGCGAAGACTTTCCCAAGAGGAAGACTTTTGGAAAGAAAGATGAGCCCAAATTTCCTGCCTCACCCTGGCAACCTGGCTGCTGTTACTTATGTTATACAGACTGTGCCCGGGTCCTGCTCGGACGGGCAGCCATATAGAAGCAGACAGGGGAGAAAGATGAAAAAAATCAAAAGTCGAGGAGGATCTTTTTACTTTCTTGCTATAATTTTCATCAGACTGAAGACCTTGTGTCAGTGACTTTATCCCAGCTCACTGGAGAGTCTACCCTATTATGTATTATTCCATTGGCAGTGGAAAAAACCATGATTTGGTTTTCTCCCTCTGTTTCTGAGTAGTCAATGAGAAAGGCAGCTATAACTTGAGCTGCACATGGAAACATAGAAGGGGTTACTTGCAAATCTGCTTTTGAAGATCAGTAATGAGTTAACTTCGCTGGAAGCCAAGAGCAGAGACTCACAGTTGGAAGAAAAGGTCAACAACCTCACATTTATCTATTTTCCATATTTTTGAGTGCAAGCATTCTTGTTGAAATACATGGATACACTATAAATTTATCTATAACTTAAATGTAGTCATCTTTCCTTCAGCCATTGTTTTGGACTGGGTCTGATAGATGAGGTGCTGTGTATCATCACTTCTTATCTCAGGGGCTGTGGTTAAAAAGAGGTGAGAAAAGAAAGAAGCGGTAGGAAGTGAGTTTTCCAAGTAAGGTGAGAAAAGTTCTGTCCTCTTGTTTGTGTGGGCCTAATTTATATCCGTTTGTACTTTATTTAGCTGTACTCTCAACTTGGAACAAAAATAACCAGAATGACAGGATATGACTACACATCTGCCCCATATAAAAGTAGTATAATTATGCATTTGACTTCTTAACGTTGAGGATGAAAGAAAGCAGCATGCAGAATTTTTTCATTGCATCCTGTTTCACTCAGCTAGGTGTTGAGGTGCTGAGCTCCAAGGACATGAGCAGCGCCTTTCAATGTATGGGCATTGCTCTCCTAAAGAAGAGAAAAGATCATTTTCCTGACTGGGCAGTGGCCAGTGCGTGATAATTCAGGGCAGCAGAGAGCTCTTGAAATGCCCCAAGCCATTTATATCCTTGTGTACATAGAAGACCATAGAAAGATGGTATTTAGCTGTTTATATCTTGAACTGCATTGTTTTAATGCTGACAGAAGTCCCTTTGTGCCCTGAAGTATGACATTTTGATTGGTTTTAGCATGCCGGTGTCGGCAGCGGAGCAGGATTTGGCAATCCAAAGTGGAGGGAGTCAGTAGGCTCTTAAGTTGGGAGAGTGCCAGAGCGAAGCAGCGCTACGCAGGGATGTGCAAACCCTGAGACAGGAGCACTGCTGGATAACGCTGGGACAACCCTGAGGTCACCAGCCCCTTCCTCTGCCGGGGGTCGCTGTTGCTTCGTGCATTCCCCAGCTTGCGCGTTGATGCACTGAGGAAGCAGTAACGTCTTCAGCTCTTCTGGCAAGAGGTGCCAGAGCTCTCAGGCAGGCTCTTGAAGGTAGCAAAGGGCCATGACTCCACTCCTCTCACCTGGCCACTGGCTCGGAGCCAGGCAAGCGTTTTGCTGCATTTCTCGGGGGCTCTGCAGGCTGCACGTGGTGTAGAGCAGCCCTGGGGCTGCAGGGGGATGGCGCTGGAATTGGAGCTGGTCATAGTCCCAATTTCACAGAGTTTCTGTAAAGTGCTTTGGCACGTTAACCTTTTTGCCAGTTGATCAGGGTCTAATCTACCATTACTCTTACTGCTAAGTGTCCTTCCTTGGTAAAAACCTACTTTGTGTAATTCTCTGAATGTCTTGAGCAGAAAATTCCACTTCCCTGTTGTCAGATTTTTCCCAAATAAGCCACATGCAGCTGGGACACCAGACCTTTATCGTATTTCAGGGTAAGCGTACGTGTCTGTAAAATAATATGATTGTTTTGGAACTTGTTCTGCTGGTAATATTGCCTGAATCTAGAAAAACTTATTTTCTATTTGCTTGGAGAAACCCTAGAGTATCTGTCAGTTAAGACCACATTTATTATGTTTTTTCCAGCTCTGACCCTATTAAGTTTCCTTCCTAAATCATTGCTTTGCTGGAGTCTGGCTGTTGTCACTCCTAGAATATTATACTGGAAACTGTTGTCTCTTTGATCTCCAGAAGCAAGAGTCAATCTTGCTTGTAATATGTTAAAAACCCTTTCTCCTTGATCTGTGAGCCATGCTCTCAAAATGAAAAAGATTAGTGAGGTTTTTATCAGCTTTTGTGCTTAATTCAGTGCAGAAAGCGTACGTAGCGTGTAGGGAAGAGGAAGCAGCCTGTATGTTCAGGCACTCTGCCATTCTGTGCAGCTTTGTGGAAGGAGCTAATAAGGTGTTGTAATAACATGAAGCCAACGTCCGTCTATTTTACACTCTTTGACAGGCTTTAAAAGATGAGAATAGAATTGAAAATGAGTGTTAGATGCTGGGTATCTGCTTAGGAAGAGTCAGAAGTCTGTCTGAAGGGAGATCTTATTGTCTTGCGTTTGCTTAAAAAGTTGTGCTTAGAAGAAAGGCATTTAGGAGACTCGTTAGCCTGCTGAAACGTTGATTTGGATCATGTCAGAGCCTTGTTGCCACAAGGGGACCAAAGGGCTTTGTAACGGCTTTGTGCTGTGCAGACATCCTTGCCATACAAATTCAGGAGGGAAAGGCAGATGATGCTTTGTTGCTGTCGAAGTGGCTCCCCAGGTTCTTCACAGGAGGCTGCTTTTCCTTCCAGGCTCCCAGAGGCTTTCCAAACGTTCAGCTCCTTGCGGGAGATGTTCCCAGAGGTCTCAGGGTACTGTTACTGCGCAGACAGCGTGGGGAGAGAGTTAGCAGACACCGGTAAGAACCCTCCAGCATCCCATCCTTTAACTTCAGCAGCTTTGAATTCCTAAGGGAAAGGGCCAAATAACAACTATCAGTCTTCAGCTTCATTTGGGACTTCAGTTTCATTCCTACAAAGGGTAAGACCACTGTGACCAGTGTAGTGCCCATGGGAAAGACTGGAACTCACTGGTGAAATCCCACCCTTAGGAGCAGTGCTTCAGTCACAGCAAGTGGAGCTGCTGCCCGGAAGCTAACCCCGTCCTTTCTGGGATGGTGGGATAGGATTTCTGAATGCCCAACCTCTGCCCACACTAGAAAGCTGCATCGTGTTCGATAAGTCCAATTAGCAAATACAGGGGAATATAAAGGGCCTGGAGACTGAACTATTTTCTTCTTGCTCAGGTAGGATCATGGAATGCTTTGGATGGGAAGGGAACTTTAAAGATTATCTAGTCCAACCCCCGTGCCGTGTGTGGGGACGTCAGATGGTCCTTCCTTCTCATAGCCTCAGGATACCTTTTAGGCATGTTAGTAGTTGATGGGACACTTCAGAAAAAATAATGTTTTTTCCAAGAAGGAAGAATGACGAGGTTGAGGACTTCCAGCTCCTCTTCCTTAGATACCGTGGTTTTAAAAAGTAAAAAAAAAAAACCCACAACACCAAAGAAAAAAACCCAGGAAAAATACAAAGCGTGATAGCTTCAAATTTAGATGATAGATGAGAACTTCAACATTTAATTCCTACAAAGGCGAGAAGTTCTCAAAAAAATTGTGCATTCAGGGAAACTACTGCACGTCTTTTTGTTTTTTGTATACCAAAAAAATGATTGGCAATTGGTTTTTGTAATATCAGTTTCCAAAATTCCATCAATTACTCTACTGCAGACTGAACGTAACAAAACCACAGCACAGTGCCCGTTACTGGATGTTCCTCCTGCTGGTTTTGGTAGATATCAAGACATCAAGCTAATGACTGGGCATTCAGCAGTGGGTTATATGGGGCAGTGCATTAGGGTTATGCAGCATAAGTTCACATTTGGCCTGGACTGGTTTTCTTTTTCCTGATAGGCTTCCAGTTCTGCTACTCTGGTGTAAAGCAGGTGACTTCAGTCTCAAAACCAGTCTCTGTGCTAAAAGTCCTCTCTTTCCCAGGCTTGGAACTGCTGCTCGATGAAGTTTACGACACAGTTTTCTCTGCGCTGGAGCCTGCCCGCATATTCACGGAGAGCAGCATATATCGGATCCTGCAGAGGCGGTTTCTGGGGGTTCAGCTAGCTACCTCTGGCAGGTTCAGATGTAAGTAACACCCAGGTGATGCCCTGTAAATAAGGTGACAATTTTGGAGATTATATGTGACAGCTGCCATTGGGGAGAGTTGTTCTCGGAGTCTCTTGCACTAAAAACATATAATATCACAGCTTCAGTGCAAGAAACAATGTCCCTGAACTGCAGCTGACTTTTAATCTCTGGATCGTACATTCTTACCAGCAGGTTGTACCTGTCCTCTGATCTGTGTTCTCCCATGCGCTTGAAGTTCGCGTTAGTTGAAAGTCCATGAACTCTCCGTATCTTGAGATTCTGGAGATGGATCTGATGATTTCTTAAATTAAAAGCCTAAGAAAATGCTCCCTAATTTATGGTGGTACACTCAGAAATAGGAAGGATCTGACACTGACCGCAACACACTCAATCCCCAGGAGGCTACACAAGAGTTTGTAGTGCCTCAGCCAGCAAGGCTGAACTTTTGGATCTGCCCTTGGGTCCATTCCCTGCCCTGTCAGGGCAGGCAAATGGGGAGGGAGTTTCTCTGCCTACGGGCAGTGAACTCTGCAGGACAGGAGGTGAGGTACCTCCTTCACTCTCCTACACCAGAGTCCAAGTGAATTGCCTTGGCTGAGGGGAGTTTGAACGCCCTGGTGTGATCCTTCATCCTCCCATCCAAATTCCTCTGACATCGCTGTCCTCGCTAAGGAGTTTCATCACCAGAGATATTACGCAGATACTGATGTAAGTCTTCTGGCCACACGGTCACATGACTTTTCTATGTCTGGGATGAGCTGATCATTCTGGGGAGTCTGGAAAGCATCTTCCCCCTCCCACTGCACGGTGCTGTGCAATAAGCTCTGACTGCAGCTAGGGATGTGGCGGCTGTCGGCAGAGGTGAAGCTGTAACAGCCACAAGATGGAGATGTGATCACGTTCCTCAGCCACTGACAGGCACTGCTTTGGTGACTTAACCAGATCTCATGCTGCCACCTGAAGCCACATGCATTAGGAAAGTTGTCAGGCTTCCTTGATGAACAGGTTGCTCTGATGTGATGCTCTTGCTGCCTCAACATGTTAGCTGAGTGTAGCTGGAAAGCTCTTGAAGGTGAGAAAATTTTAGGCTGTAGGATTGCAGGTTTGTATAAACAAGCAAAATTTCTGCTGGAAGAGTGGAGTCTAGTATTGGAGAGATCATAACTCTGAAAATTTGCTTTCTGGAGTTTTGGCTTCTCTGCCATTAAGGCCAGTTTGACAGGAATAGGGTCTTCAGATCCCTGAGGAGAGAAATGAAAGAAATTGGGTGGTCCCAGGCCAAATCTCCACAGTCAGGTGCAGATCCTTTTGCAAGAGCAATGACTTGTTCTCACCAGAGACATTGATGCTTATCTGCGTCTTGGTCTCCCAAGCTGCACATCTATCTCTGTTGACCAGCTTTGCATTTGCGTTAAGGGCCAGAGCTCACCTAGCCTCCAGCATGGCTCCCAGTAGATGCTGCTACTCTGCCTACCATGACTATGGCTGAAAAATGTGTTGAAGCTTTATTTTCTGTTTAGCTTTCAGAAATGATACCTACAGCAGAAAACCCTGGGACCAATTCTCAAGAGGAAAAGAGGATGGAGAATTTGCATTTTGGGCTGATACTTTGAAGTTTCACTAAAAACAGTCAGGAAACTAAACTTTATTTTTTCTTTTCCCCCCAAATAGGCAAATGGTGGGATCAAGCAGAGATGGCTCTGAAACTCGGGGCTTTCCCTCCTTAATGCATACTGTTTTTCTTCCAGGCCCCTCAAAGTGTGAGGTTGAGCGGTACGCAGCCTTGCGTTACCAGCACGCCTACGTGCCGTCTTGTGATACCGATGGGGGCTACACACCAGTGCAGTGTCAGCAGGGAGGACAGTGCTGGTGTGTGGACACCAATGGGCAAGAGGTCCAGGGCACAAAGAGACGAGGACAGCCCCCGGCCTGTGGTATGTATGAGGTTTGGAAAAGGAAAAACGAGCACATCTCTTGTGTTCATTTACTCGCTCCAGTCTGTGTAGATCACTTTCATTTTTCTTGGAAATATCAAAGGGAGTTGGGGGCAATAATTTGATAGTAATTGTTGAAGTGTGGTGCAAATGCCGGCCGTTGTCCTTTGGTG
This sequence comes from Balaeniceps rex, assembly GCA_013401315.1. Taxonomy (NCBI): domain Eukaryota; kingdom Metazoa; phylum Chordata; class Aves; order Pelecaniformes; family Balaenicipitidae; genus Balaeniceps; species Balaeniceps rex. Next base: position 52,463 of record VYZW01017301.1, read on the forward strand.
CTTCCTCCAGCTGGTGTCTGCGAGAGGTCAGCCTTGGTCTGTGGGAGATGTAGGAAGAGAAAAGGAGCTAACAAGCACCGTTGTCTTGTAGAGCCATGTATGCTTCAAACTCAAGCCAGGCCCATTCACCAGCCCTCTCCAAACACTTCATCCACTGGGGGAATTTTGTCTTTAGAGAAAGAAACCTGAAGGACCAGTTCCCTTCTCGGCTCTGACGGATTCTGGTGTTCAAAAACTGGGATCCAAAAACCTCCCTGGGGTTAAAAGCCACATTCTAATAAATTATTAAATAACATATTCCTTTTATTTTCCTTTATGACCTCTGTTTAGCCTTTTAGTTTTACATACAGCAAAGCTTTTCTTTGCAGCTGTGATACCTGTCTCTTGACTCCAGGGGCTGGGGCATTAGGTCAGAATATTTGGATAGTATAAGGAAGCTGTGATAGTGGTTTTGGGTTTTACCTCCTTCCTTTGGTGAAATGTTGTGGAATTTCTAAGGCATCTCTCATCCCAAGCATTTTTTTTCCCCATCCCTGTCACTGCATATTTGGCTATGAAAATTGCCAAATCCAGTAAAAAAACCCCAAACAATTTGGAAAAGGTGTATGGGTTTGGGCTTTGAGAGGTTTCATTAAGAATACACCATCAAATCAGTGCTCCAAATGGAAATGACAGCAGAAATGTCGAAGGGCCAGAGGGGAGGAGGAAAGTTAAAACCCTTCGCTCCGAAGTGCACTACCTAAATATTCAGGATTGCACTGGAGGGCATGGGGAACACAAGGTCTTAACGCGGGGGCCGCCTTCGGAGAAGGTAATTGCTCTGTCTGCGAGACACAGTCTTACCACGCAGATAGAGAAGGAGGAACCTACCCTGGGTGTCACGGCTCCAAGCCGCTCAGGGTGCTTTGGGCACAGGCAGGCTTACTGTGAAATGAAAATGTTAGCATGCCTCCAAGGCTGATCACCAAGGATACTGCAAGGGAACCTCTGAGAGGCCTCGCCATATGTTGGGACTGGTTGTTTTCTCTTTGAACGTGCTTTGCTGAGCCCTCCTGATGTGTTTTTTTTTTTTTTTTTTTTT
>VYZW01017301.1:65490-83697 GCA_013401315.1 Balaeniceps rex
TGCTACAGAGATCCGACGCAGATATTTGGTGTGTAGATCCTGTGTCAGGAGAAGTATTTCAGCGTGGCAGCGAAGATTTGGATGGCAATCCTGAGTGTGAGTAATGCTTTACCCACAGCTTGTAACGCTAGTGCCAATGCCTCATGCTTTGCGGCATATGTACTTTCCTTTTCAAAATGATGCCTGTGAAACACAGGGGGCTTATAATTTAATTCCTCAGTGATATGGTACATACAAGCACATCAACATTGAAAGGGTGTCTGAAGATAGTTATCCTTTACTTTCATAACACCAGAAATAAACCAGTCTAGACAAACCGATGAACAGGCTTCTACGCATCTTTTTACCTTCTGTTTCTTACCACCATAGAAAATTCTTTGGGCTCATGGGTGAGTTTTCTAGGGCAGTGAATCCTGAGCTGTGGGAACTGGGCCATGTGCAGTCAGTGAGTCCATTTTACATGATCCACACTGCTCCATGGAATACAATTAGGTCTAGAATACCTTTGTATTGTCTTCAAATAAAGAGAGAGAGCTGTTGAGGTCTCATAGGAGACGGTTGATCCAAAAAGTTGAAGAATCCCTGCTCATAGGAGTTGGGATGCCATATTGGAGCCCGTGCACTGGCTCTGCTCTTCTGAGCAATACAGGCAGCCCAAGAGCCTACAGTTCTGCTGTGCTTGTTTCTTCAGCCAGTGATTTTCTGTTTGCCATCTCCCATAGAAAATTTGGGAGAATAATCTGCTGGCTTCAGGCAAACCTTCTCCCGAAACATCGGTAACAGAGTAGATAATTACTCAGGAGAGGATAGTGAGTTAGATAGTACTGTCATCTGATGCAGCAAGTCTGCTTTCTTGTGGGCTAAAATATGGGCTAATGCTAGAAGTCCATGAAGATCTGCAGCAGGCCAGGTAGGGGATAAGTAACTGCACGTTCACTGGGGAGTTATTTGTGTAATGGTTTGTTAAACAGGTTTACAAGCAGATGAGCAAAATCAGTAAGAACCAACTTTGTCTCAAGTTTGGACTGAACTTTTTGGATCTTCTTGTCAGGGGGTGGTTCCGCATGCTCATGTCCCCGTTTTGTTTGTTTGTGGGAGACCATAAATATTGCTGTTCCATGGTTGTTTTTTTCCCAGTTTTGAAGGTATTAAACTGGAACATTTTGACTATTTTAAAATGTAAATAATTGTATTGTTACACTTAAAATGATCTTGCTCAAAAACTCTTATTAAAAAGATTAATTTGATTTGTTTTTAAATTAAAATATCAGCATCTAAATGATACGCTATCAAATTTATGACAAAAAAGATGTTAATAAAAAGTAAATATCAGTATTTTTTCCACTATTTTATTGATGCAAACCCATATAAACTCCACTTTAATCTCTAGGAAAAAAAAAGTATTTTTTCTAGTGGAAGTAAAATTTCACATTTCTGTAGTGATTCAAATTATTTATGGTTTCATGAACACTCACCTTTCTTCCTTATACAAAAACAGGCTGAAAGCACTGCTGTTTAGGACAATTCTGTACATTAGTATAGTTCATTTCTGCAGATGATCAGTTTGTTATCTTCTGCTCTGTATCTTGCAATGAATTTCTCTCTTTAAAGGTCCTAGTTTCTGTAATATTCTGAAGTCTAAAACTGGTTTACAAGAAGCTGGCAAAGGCTACATCCCACAGTGTGAAGGGGACAATGGGACTTTCTCACCTGTGCAGTGCAGCCAGGATCAAGGGAGCTGCTGGTGTGTCTTTGACAATGGAGAAGAGGTGCCAGGGACACGAGTAAGTGGAGGAAGACCTGCATGTGCAAGTGAGTCCTGCTTGAGGTGCATTGCTTCTGAGCAAGCCCAGGTCTGGAACTTGACCCAGATCCTAACTTTTTCCAGTATTTAGTTGTATGTAAGCTTCTTTGTTCAGACCTTTACAGAGATTTTTGTTCAAGACATATGGTTATCTTTGTGTTACAGCAGATTTCAGACCTAGCTGGGCACGATGTCCAGTTTTCTTGAAGTACTTTGTCAGGGCGAAAGGAGAAGGGAATGGATCTTTGACTTTTCTTTATTCATGAAACTGGTTAAATCAAAGCAGTTGAGCTATTAAACTTAACTAAAATGGCAATGTGAACAGCTTGCTGCAAACTTGAACCTGTTTCAGTCTGAGCTGGTTCTGGGATTAAAAGCCATTCAACTGACTAAAATAAAATTTGAAAAATGTATGCTTCTGCCATTCCTACTCTTGGCTTGTGACCAGAGTTACGAAAAGGATGTGCCAAAACACTACATATTCACCGAGTATTTTCTGCATGACCAGAGCTGTGAAGCACTGGAATTCACTCATGGTTTCCTTTGAGATGTCCAAATGGGAGACATTTGGATAAATTTAATTTGCAATGGCCTTTATACATCTCCCCATCACTGAAGTGAAGCAAAACAAATTAAACTTTCTACAGGGCTATGCTCCAAAGTGCAATGATTAGTGGAAACTAGAGATGTAAAAAGAAAACCTTCAACCGGTGCCTGCAGGACACTACTGTTTCCATAGTTCTTGTGTTTTTTTTTTAAATGAGAGCTGTTGGTTGATTTAGGAAAATGAGACCACATGATAAGAAATTGCTTCGGTTTCCTTTTGTGATTCTGCTACATAAAGAGCAACACATGCTTACCAACCAAATATCTGATTGTGTCAGCCCAACTGGCTGTAAGGCATATTAGTCAGTTAGATAACTCCTCAGCCAACTTGGAAACCACCACCAACATCATTTTCTTTGAACTCTCTTGTACCAGTAGAGAGCTATGTGGATGGGATTTTATGAGAAGAAGGAGACCCCAGGGTTGTGTCTGCCCCATGCAGCGTGGTGTTGTGTGGAGATGCCCAACTGAGCTCTGAAGAGATGAGCTCCAGAGCTAGGGTGGCATAGCCGTGTGAGCGTAGCAGTCCAATACAGGCTTCTACCTCTTCAGAGAAGCCGAGCTGATCAGTCTAAGTAGTACAGTGCTGGGCCATCCTGCTTTCAGGCTATGGGCTAGTATCTCTGTGGGACATGGGGCTGTGTGATATTTATTTTGTTTGGACCAGCTGCAGGAACTCTATGTGACACCCAGCACTCAGCTGTACGGATTGACTTTCCCATAGACTCTGAAGGTGAACAGGGAAATGTGGAAGCGTTTCTATTAGGGCAGAGAAAAGTCATAACTAGTGGTAAATGTTAAGTCCTCGATATCTTCCTCTCCCCATGAAAGGTCATTTTCTAGATTTCCCCCTAAACTCCAAGGGAATTCATGGGATGTGTTCTAAGGAGATGTAGGTGTACCCCAAGATATGCCCCTAAGATGATTTTACATTTTGTGTGCACATCTGATGTTTCTTGGGATCCTGGAATGCTGTACTTTTCCTAGAGGAAACAGTGACTGAATGATTAATGACCTTTCTTTTTTAAAAGACTGAGCGGAGAGAGAGAACTGCTTTGAAAATACAGTGGAAACCTGGCTTTACTGAAAGCTATTTGTTATTTTCTGCATAGAAATACCATTGAAATAATCTTTAATGATTTTCCTGGATTTTGAAATAGCAATGGAACCATTTCATGCTAAACAACTTAGTTATTGTGTAAGAATAAAGAAAAAAAAGTTATTTTTCCCCTCAGTCTATCCAGCCTTATACCTCTAGGCCTGGGAACTACTGATAATTGTTCAGGAAAAAGGGAAGGGAGTACTATCTCACTATCTTGGAGTGTCTATCAGCAAAAGAAACTGTTGTGGTAGGAAAATATGATAAACTTCTCCTCCAACATCAGAACAGACAGCTGTAAACAGCAAGTAATAACTTCACAGTGCCCAGTGCATGCAATGAGGTTTTCATTAGCTTAATCATTTCCATCAGAGGTAGAATCCAACTTTTTCTAGTTGACATGCACTGGAGAGATGATGCCAAGTATCCTAGCAGTCCTCACACGCATGTCCCATCCTCGTGCCCACTTTCCATAGCTCTGAGTGGAGATAGAGGAGAGAAAACCTTCCAGAGAAGGTCCTGAAGACAGTAATTTCCTTATAGAAATCTCTAGAAACACCTATGAAAGAAGTGTCAATATTCAACTGGATTCTGATTCACTCTTACAAGACTGAGAAATTGGGGCAGAAATAGAAGACTGACAAAATGGTACAGGCTTGATAATGATACTAAATGAGATGATATCTGGAGAGGGATAAATGAGCAAATTACTGATTGTGAACTGAAACCTGTGAACCACACCAGGAAACCATCCATCACTTACGTTTTGGGGGCTGGTTATTTTTCTAGTTTACATACCAGCTCTCATTGGAACAGACAGTAAAAGACTATAGCAGCATACAGCTGAGACTGGATTTGACTTGCTGCATATAGAAATGTGTTAGAGCAATAAAAAGACAGATGGATTTTTATATACTTTGTATTAAGACATATTAACATAATTTACACATAATGGTGCATGTAGTTTACATTGGTCAGGATAAGTATTACTATCTCTTTTACAGTGATATCTTTTGCTCCTAAAATCTTGGGAGGTTTATTAAAAGTTTGTTAAGCAAGGATGCCAGGTTTCCACCTTTACTGAAAAAGAAACTGGATACAGAGTCAATGAGCGAAGAGGACGACGGTAGTGGCCCCATTGACACAGTTATTGCAAAAAAGGTGCTATAAAGGAGACTTGGAAAAAAGTGCATTTGCCAATTCAGAGGCAGATATGAAAATCTTTTACTTTGGCATTGAAATGCTCAGGGTTGGAAAACAAAGATGTACCTGTCACACTGGATCCCAGATTCACCCTGCAATGTCTTAAGCTTTAACTGAAATGGCTGCTAAGTTAAGGGATGAATCTCCATATCTCCATCAGAAGGGGAGAAAGAGGCTGCTCAGACCTGAACCATCACCAGTGTTTGCCTTCCTCTAGTGACTAAAGGAGGCTGGGACTGATCTGAGCATTGGTATTTGGAAAATGATCTATACATACACCGAGCAAGTGAATAGTATGATATGAGAACTTTATATTTATTTCTGAGTGAGGAAGTTGTTTTTTCTTCCTATGTTTTGTACCTCTAGAACTCAGAAGTGTTTCATTATTACTGCATATATTCAGTAATGAGGTCGGGATTTGGCTAATATTGAATGAAACAGTTGGTTTGTACTGATTAGTAGAAATTAATTATCATTGTAGTTAGCCTGTTATAGTCTGTTACAATGGGCTAGCAGGGTTGAAATGACCGTATTGATGCAGAGTGAGTTGGTAGGGTAAAATCTGTGCTCCAACGCCAAAGCTGTATACTACTGTTAAGGACCTCCTGAGTCACCAGAAACATCCTGGTGCTGTTGAAGACACCGTAGTCATGAGTTCCTGATCTTAAAGTTTTCAAACTTCACTGTAAAGGTAATTGAGAGGGTTGGTTTTTTTTTTTGGCCCTGCCTATTTCCACTTGATATCTTTTCTAAAGGTTTGTTCTGCTGATGGTTAGAAACCTCCATCTCATTTCCTGCTTAAATTTATTCATGACTGTTTTAAACTTATCTGTTCTTAGAAACCATGCATGTAGCTTTCTGGACCCAATGCATGACCCATCAAAGTCACTATGTGTCTTTTCATCAGCTTTAGTAAACTGAACCATGCTGACATCAAACTAGATCCAAGTTGAGATGAGTGGGAAATACAGAGGGTGCTGTCTAGGTTTTCTCTGTTGATATGAGGGTTATGCGGACTTTTTACTAGAAGTGCTTCATAGTGTGCCACTAATATATCCCCTTTCTTGTGTGCCCGAAGGTCCGCAGTGTGCTTTGCCATTCGGCGCCTCATCTGTTCTCAACGGAGCTGTATTTTGTGAAAACATTTCTGGTCAAGCTTCAGGCGTTCAGCAGTGCTGGCTGGTGTGTCGCCAGGGCTTCCACAGTGCCTCTTCCAGCACGTCGTTCCAGTGTGATGTGCAACAGCGTCGATGGGTCTCGGCTGCCCCGCTCTATCAGGCCTGTCAGAGTATGTCTGAACTGCCGTGGGTTGGGAAGGGCGCTGAGCAATGTCAATAGAGGTAGAAAAATGTGCTTTCATCATGAAGCTACTGTGTGAATTACAATAATAGGACACAACAGTTATATGGGAGTTGCTAAATTAAGGTGCAGTAGATTAGTCCTGTCTTCTGCCATTTTCATCTCTGTCTCTTGGCTAGCTCTTATGCCAGAAACAGTCCCACTTTTCTGTAATAATATAGCTATAAATAGTTATTCAATCTATATGCAGATTTTTCTTTGCAAGTTAAAAGATGCTGGCACCATGAAGTGATTCTGATGGAACCACTTAGTCCTGGAAGAACAGATGAGCACCAGATGTTTGAATTTGGCAGACCTTGACTGTTTATTTGTGTAATCAAGTCACTGTTACTTCTGCATCTTTTTGCAGCAGTCTGTTCCTTAGGATTATTGTTGTCTTTGATGGCTGACTTGTGGTATTTTTCAAATCATTTTTCTTTCAAGAAAAAAACGGCACTTTAAATCTTGGAAGAATCAGTTGTCTGTTCAGAGCTCGTGTAATCGGATATTAACGTTGGCCTTTTCAATTATTTCAACTAGAGATACATTCTGATCAAAACGGTAATTTGTAGCAGTGCTGAACTTTGAGAAATGTGGATCTTGATGCCAAGTTTGCAGCTACTCTTCATCTCCAGAATGGGTTAAACCCACACATTTCCAGTTGTACCCCAGGTCTTCTATTCCAAATGTAAATGATTTTAAACTTTAAATTTCAGACTGAGACTTTTGTCTGTACTCATATTTGCTAGGTTTTTGTAGCGTGTTATGAAGTAACTTTCATGTTTGCCTGATGGCAGTTGAATAACTGTTTGTAAGACCAGAGGGGAGTGCGTGGCAATCTGACACAAAATCTGCCATTTAATGCAAGCTAAGGACTTCCCACAGTAATATGTGTTTGAAATAGAGCATGGTTTTAAGGAGAGAGAAAAAATTCCCAACACATCTGAAGGCGGTTGAATAAACTTCACAATAATGGAGAATTCACCACAACGCTTAGTAATTTATTCCAGTGGATAATTACCCACACTCTTAAACATCGTATTTCCTGTTCCTTATGTGTACACTTAGAGATTGTGGTTAAGTCAGCTCTTAATTACTCTCTGATAAACTAAACAGATAGAGGGCTTTGTGCCTTGCAGGAAGAAGCAAGCTTTTGTGTCCTCTGGTCCCTCCCACCATTCTCCTTGGATGCTCTCCAGGCTTTCCCACGCTCACTCTTTGGGAGCGAGGGACAGAATTGTGCTCCAGCAGTGACACTTGTACACGATGCAGCCAGGGTCTGTAGAGGAGGTGAATGAGGGAGAGTTCTGCTGCTTCTCCGGGCTGGTGGGATAAGAGCCGGCTGCATTTGGAGGTGGCATTACAGCATCACCGCTGTGCTGAATCTGAGATAACAAACGTTCATGAAGCCTGGGATCGGTGTAACTCCAGTGGAGACAAGAAATTGGCACCTTTTTTATTTTGGCTAAAAACTAGCTAAATAGATTTTCATTTTGTGACTGATGAGCTCACAGGTTTCTCATCTCAAATCACACAAATGTGTGATTGGTGTCACTTTGGCTTGCTATCAAAAAATTGGAAGACCCTTGTAGATGTCCATGTCGATGCCATTATTACGCAAATTTATTCTCTCCTAAAACTTGATTCCTAGTTAATTTGACAAGCTAGGTTTCTGAAAGCCCATTTGAATTAGTATTAATTGTTTTAACCATTTAATTCCTTTTTTAATAGAAGTTCTTTCATGATTGTGTCTGAGAGAAGCAGAGGTTGACAGGTCAATAATTCCTGTCTTCCTGTTTCTTTTCTAAGTATTGGCATAATGTCAGCTTTCATCTAGTTCTCTGGAAATTCCTATCTGCCAAGGCTTATAAAAAATCATCATTAATGATCCAGATTGTTCCTTATCCTTCTGTGAGTTAGTGCTCCAATGTAAAATATCTCTTTATCATTATATAACTATGTCACCTGGCTTTTTCTCTAATGCACAACATATATATTTATCAAGCATGTCTCTTGCTGCTTATTATTTACTACAGACAACTCTACTGCTTTCACCTAGAAATGAGGAGTTGCTGTTGATGCAAGATCAAAATGCCAAATCAGTGTTGTCTTTTCTCAACGTAACTTTGAAAGTCAGTTTCCACGTTAAATAGTGAGGCTACTAAATGCCCTTTCTGCTTATTTTCAGGGCTCCAATTACTTCAGACAGTCCAAGCTCAAACACATTTTCAACTACTACTGCCTGCTGAGAAGACTTGTAGTTCTGACTACTCTGGATTACTCCAGGCATTCCAGATATTTATTTTAGATGAGTTGAAGGCTCGTGGTTTCTGTCACCTCCAGGTAACTTCTATTCCTTATTCTCTGTTGTTGTTGGTTTGGTTTTTTTTTGGTGGTTTGGGTGGGTTTTTTTGGTATTAAAAAAAAAAAAAAAAGGTGAGACACGAAGTAGAACTTTGCCTTTTTGAGAGTGGTGGAAGAGCAGAAAGTGCCATGAAATCTGTCAAGATTGGCAGCACTCTCATATGGATGGCTGGAAAAATAGGATGTTTAGTCTCACTGACCCCACATCAACAGATCAGCTTAACTGTAGCCATAGAAGTCATATCACATCAGTCTAATATTTGTTAAAAATATATTTTGATGGAAGAGAACCTTGACTAGTCTTACAGTGAGTAAATGACATGCTAAAATTATCTTTTCCTACTTCTACTTCTGTTTTTACAGGCCTTTTTGAAAATGTTGCCTCTGAGCATAGCGCAGTGCAATTGAATAGGGAAAGGCAAGGACTAGAAGGTTCTCAGGTTGACTAACCATGGTTTCATTTAATTTTGAATTCGAGGTAAATGTGTTTGGAAACACTGGCTCGGTTTCTGCCTGTGATGATTCCACTGTCTATGTTGAATGCCTGAGCATGGACCGCCTGGGGGTGAACGTCACGTGGAGGACTCAGCTGGAAAACATCCCGGCAGCTTCTCTCCCTGACTTGCATGATATTGGTAAGTGTTTTTTCCTCTGATATTTCTGTGAATTAAGCCTTCTTTGTTTTAATTGTTTTCTTCCCTGTGTCTGCTCTTAGGAGGCACTAACAAGGTAGTATAAATGCTCATGGAAAGAGTTGTTACAATGCTGGGGTTGTGTTTTTGAACTTTTGGTGTTGATGTATTTATCTTTTCAGGCAGGCTGTGACTGCACAGTGGAAAGGAGCTATAATTGAATGTTTTTTTCAGATAGGACTGCCTCTCCCAGCTTCTTTAACTGAGATTGAAAATTACTTTATCGGGCATGAGCTGAACTGTCCCAGATGTTAATTTCCAGTAGGCAGGTCCTCAGTGGTGGAAAAGATTGTGTTCCTTATTGGGCTGGACTCAGAGAAACACATTTCACACATTACCAAAAAAATAACTAATTTCTTCCAAGTTTGTTTTTTTTTTTTAATTTATTTCTTTTTTTCTCCTTTGTTTTTCTGTTTATTACATTACCTTTGACACTAAAGAATGACCCTTACCTCGGAAGTCCTAGAGCAATTATGCAGAGACCACAGACTGGCAGATCTTTGCTGTGGTTTCCCAAGTGAGTTAGGGATGGTGTGAGGAACTTCTTTCAACCTCAGTGTTTCCCTTTAAAATAGAAGACTTAAAAGATATATCCCAGGTTCAAACGCCCTCTGTGCCAGCTTTTCTCCAATTTTACTGCTTTGCAATGGTGTTCCCAGCACTAAATATAAATAACTCTGCCTGTACGTGTCCATCCCTCTAACTATGGCACTTGGAGACGTGTGCCCTACAGCAGTTTTTGCCTGATCAGACTCGAGTTCAAAAGCCTGCAGGACGCAGACAGCGGCTGCAGTGGTTGTGTGGTTCCTGGCTTTAGAGTCTATTTACGTTTACATCCCTCCAGTTGCTCCAGATTACAAGGGAAACATGAATATTCAAGCAGTTTGCAGAAGGTGGATCAAAGTATAAGTGTGTTTGGTTTTATATTAAACTTTACTTTTGAAAGTGCTCTGCTTTGAGGGCATTACATTTTTGACCCTCTCCACACTATAATTTCCCCATAATACTGAAATTGCTTTTCAGAGAATGACTGTATGGTTTCAGAAGAGGCAGTATGAGTCTAGTCTGGGGAGATCAGACAACTGGGAACCTGTTCTCTGTATCTGCTTGGCACCATCAACTTCCATTACCTTCTAAGGCAGCTTTGGGTCTTTCTGTTTGAGGTGTTTTCTGTTGTATTTACACAGAGTGAGAAAATTTGCTCTCTGATTTGAAAATCTGCATTACTAAAATAGCTTTGCTGTTTTCCTAGTTTCTTTACAGGTAAATGAAAAGTCTTGCTCTTGATGTAGCTGAGAAAAAAATTGCTAAACAGAAGCACAGCGTGCATATGTTCCCAATGAAGAGCCTCAAACCTAAATCACTCGTGAATGCTTCATTACTTTTTTTCTTGCAGATATTTTCATGTATTAAATTCTGAGGCTGTGCAAATCCCTTCCTGGAGGATCTTATGCCATTTGGCTTTCTAGCTTAGGCCTCAGCTCTAAAATAGCGAGGAACACTTGCAGCAACGTCTCTCTTTTCTGTTCAACAGGCAAAAATACTAATGATTGTAAAAATGAGCTTTTGGTGGATGAACATACAGTAAACAGTCCCCATCAGCGAGATTGGAGGAAATCAATCCCTGCTCTATACAACTGATATTTTAATCTGTGTCTTTATGCTCTGTATTTTCCTGAAAGAAAAAAAAAAAAGAACAAATTCTTCTCATTGGCCAATATAAACTCTGGGTAACGGTATGATCCCTCTCACATCAAAGTTAGTGTTTCGTTCAACAGGAGCAAACCCTAAACCAGACTTCTTCCCACTGCACAACACAGGATGCAACTATTTGCAGGCTATTTCTGTATGTGAAGAGATGTATTGTCCCCCCAGAAGTCCAGGTCCCTAAAGGTATGCCAGGCTCTGGAGAAATGCTTAGTAAGACCTTCCAGTAAATCTAACCAAGTACAAGATGCGGAGTAGCTTGAGTTGCCAAAATTGTGCAGCAAAACAGGAGCAAAACCAGGGAAGCACTATTGTATCTGCCATACTTTAGAGCATGCTGAAGGCCTCGGGAAGCTCATCTTGGGCCAGCAGGGAAGTGTGGCTCCAAGCTGGCCAGCCGTGCTGGAAGGGCTGAACCAAGGCAGCTCGTGTAAGACGTTAGCAGCGAGTCTGTGGCTGGCGTGTCTGGCAGGCACTGAATTGTTCTCTGTTGAGATGTTACAGGACGTACCTGTCTATCTGCTATGCATGAACATGTATACTACAGGCAAACACTTGTTTATATACTCTGAATATAAAGGATACTACATATGCATGGATACACAGTGTGGTCATAGGAGGGTCACATTTAGCGGTAGTGTTCAGAACTTTTCAACACAGGGGAACATTTTAGACTAAAGGAAATTCAACAGACCTGAGTGGATTCTTACTTGTTTGCTTCTTTTCTACATGTGAATTCCCTCAAACTGTCATTTCAAAGTTATTTTAATTCTGTTACAACTAGTCACTAGGCAATTCAGAAGGATATTTGCTTGAATAAAAGGCTAATCTGCTTATTCCTGCTTTCAATTATGAGACAATTTCTGGCAAAACATTTGCAAAGTGTTTTTGGTTATGTGGTGATCTCCAATTACTTCCTCGCAAGCTAAGCATCATTTTGGCCTGGGGTTGAACAAAACTAAGTGCTGTTTTGTTGATTATAGTATGTGTCAGTGCAGCAGAAGGATAGGTTGCTCCAAGATGGAGGAAACAGAGCATTGAGAATATGAGGGCACAGCTGTCAGCTTTTAATGTCAGGTCCATTCACTTTAGCCCATAAGTGTAAAAACCTCATGTCCCTCCTCTGCAAAGGAGGAAACAACATCGACACGACAGCAGTCGGCTGCGGGCCAACGTTCAGGCAGAGAGGGCACCTACGCTTTCAATATTAAAGGTCTAGGATGATCTTTCAGAAGAACCATTGTATGTCTGCGGTCCATTCAGCACGGGCAGGAGGGCAGCGCCGCATCGCCAGAGCCTTGTACCTGGCTGTGACATTCTCTCCTCGTACAGCTGAAAAGCCACCCCTGGGCTGCAGTGCAGTGTTAGGAAACTCACACATGAGAAGGCAGCAGTACCCTCAGCTATTTGCCTTGGACACATCAGTCACAAAATAATAATCTTTGTACAGCGTGTGAGCTGTGACATTCCTCACGCTCTCTTTACGTATATAACATCCTCCCTGTGAAAACTCAACACCCAAGGTCATTGGTGTACTCACAAAACTCAAAGTACACAGTGTGTAGAACTTCCCGTTCACTGGGTTACTGAGCTGCCCATCACCTGTAGCTACAGGAGGCCCTTGTCTTGCAAATTTTAAGCAGTGAACCACACCAACATTTCATTCAATGCCATAAAGCCTGCAGGGATAAACAGAATGTGATAGCAAACAAAATCCACTCGGAACTTTGTTCTTGTAGAGCTTCTGGTCCAGCAAAACTGGGGAATTCACTCTTGATCTAGCACTGAAAATTGTCCTTGCACGAGTTATCGAAAGGGAAGCTGTCTGGGCAACTAAGAACATACATAGTAGGAAACGTATTCACTGTTTTCCAGCTTTCAACACCAGCTTCAGCAATTGCGAAGAGCATGTCTGTTGCATAGGTGGATATGTTGAATATCAGTAGTGTGATGGAAGGTGTTTATTATATTGTTACAGGTGCCGGCCTTCAAAAACAAACCAACAAAATGCTGAAAAAGAGGCAGATGATACCATTTGAAAAAACAGGAATAAATTAGATCTGAATGTCAGATAATCCTTGTTTTCATCTGCTGAATTTTTGTAACTCAGAAATCAAATTTTGTTCTCTGATGCTTTAGTTTTTGAATATGCCATTTTTGTTGGGGTTTTGGTGTTTCTTTAGCACTCTCTACATATACTAATATTAGGACTTTAATCTGATAGACACTGTACAGATTCATTCTTGTCTGCTGTTTGCTAACACGCTTGTACTTCTGTATCTGCCTATGTTTTTAACTTAAAGTTTACCAGTTTCTGTGTGGTTATCAATTCCCATATTGGGAGTCTCTTTCATGCTATTTTGTTGTATTTTTTCCCCCTTTAGAAAATGCAATTGTTGGAGAAAATCTCATTGGAGCATTTATAAAAGAGATTAAGGATGGTGGTTTTCTGCTGCATTTAGACTCCAAGCAATTCCTAGGAGATTCTTTCATTGATTTTCCCCGGGATGAAGAGTTTGATCTGTCTCCGAGTGTGCAGCTAGGATGTAGAAGCGGGTTTCGAAGAACTTCATCTCCTGGGAAAGCAGTCCCAAATTCACGAGGATGTGGTATGTCTCAGTTTAGCTTTCCCTTCTTTGATGCTCTTAGGAATCAGTATAAAGCTACAGTTAGAAAATCGTCAGTGAACTTGTGTTTATGGTTAATATGTGAAAGGCGTGAAGCACCAATGTGAATTACAAATCTGAGGAGAGAAGGGAATTAGTGCTTTGCTTACTCTTCAGTCCTTGTGTTGAACCAATGATTTGGAAATAGACACCATGGTGCTGACATAGTATAGAAGGTTTTGCAAATATTTTGGGGGATTTTTTAGATCTGTCTGGTATTAGAAGGTCTTTCTGTAATGTACGTGATCCTTACTAAGAAGTTTTCACAAAGATAATGGAGCCAGAGCTTCAGGTGATGATACATTACCCAGAATAGAAACCTAGATGCAGAAATGACAAAAGTCCTGAGATTGTGATTGTGAATTCCTGGGCCAAGTCCAGCCAGCTCAGATGGAAACTTTCTCAGTGTTGGCCAACACCCAGACCTGATTGCACTTCTACCTTCTTTTCATCTTCTTTCCTTCTGTTTAGTCTGCTTCCCTGGAACAGGCTGCCTTTCTGCCAACATCCTGCTTAGGGCTGCCAAACCTACCTTGTTGGTGGATCCCCGTTGCTGTGCCTAGCACTCCTGTGTACCAGGTCGTGCTGCCAAAGAGCCTTTGCCTTAACAGCCCGGCTCTTGTTTCTGTCAACATCAGTCCTCCTACAGTGCAACCCTCATCATTCTTGTTGGCCCAGTTAGCCTCAGTGAGCCTGTGTCTTACTCATATCGGTTTGGGATGTATTCACTATCTCTAGCCTTTTTTGGGGAACAGAGGAGGGATGGACCACTTCTAGTTATAAGATCAACAGTAGCAGGTACTGGATGAGTTCTCCAAAATGGGGAATATTTTCAGATGGGAAAACTTCAGCACACTGCAGCTTAAGTTAGAGACCCTAAGAGCAAATCAAAACACATAAAAACAATTTAGCTCCCTGCTTGGTATGGTGGTTCTCTTTAAGTTAGAAGAGCTTCCTAATGCCTGGGCAAGAGCTTCAAAGTAATCACGTGATGAATCTGTTCTGAACTGCTGCAGTTTCCAGCTTGGACCTTTAAGGGTAAATTTACTGCAGTTTCAGTTCATCTCCATAGTCTGAAACACTTCAGATTTTAGTTATTCAAATACACCATGCAGAAAAAAGATTAATTCCTACTGAGAATCTGGAGTCTGTAACAACTTGCAGTTACTTAACAAGATGTACTGTTGTACTGATTAAAGGTATTGTTATTTATCAAGTAGAGTCCATCACTTAGAGCAGAAGAACATACAAAGGATTGGATCTTTCTGCCAAATATTTCCTGCCAGGGATAAAGGCCTCTAGGAAGCAGTGAATTCTTTTGCTCTGTAAGTTAGTTCATACATATTTGAACCAGCTAGCTGTAGAAAAAGGCACTCAGTAAACCAGACTTATCATAGAGATGTGGAAAGGAAACAGTTTCTGCTCCAGCTTTTGGCAGAGGTTTTGTATTCTAAGATGTCATGGTAGACACGCTGCTGGACACTGGTTTATGTAGTAGGAGTGCGTATTTTATTCTAAACAGGAGATTTAGGAATTCAGTTTCTGGTTCCTCTAAGGTAGATATAGATCTAGTTTTATTTTGCATTATGGACATATTCTGGTCATTTGTCCTTCTGGGTCTGTTTTTCTGCTAGTAACAGGGACTAGTAATAAGAATTTATCACCCATGATTACAGAAATCAAAGTTGTGTGAGGGTGACAGGGATTCTTTCTTTATTCTCTTCCCTTTTCTGTTCCACGTTGTTGTTGAAATACAAATTGTCTTTTCAGATCCTGATCTTATTGATTTGTTTGTTTTCATTTCACTGTAAGTGGCATTTCCCCTTGCTTCAGGAAGCATGGACAGCTTTTAGTAGCAGCAGCTTTCTGGTGTTCTTAATAAACCTAACATTTTTCATTTAGGACCATGCAGCTTGCATGACCCTACCTCTTCCTCTCTCATGCATTTTTCTTACAGTCATCTGTTTCTTTAGGTTTGCATTTATTGTAGCTTTGTTACCCATTTTACAGGCAGAAAAACATGAAACATTTATAATGTGTTAGGGTTTTTTTCTGTGACATTTTTTCTTTATCTCAGTCTTACACTGAGTTACTTTACCCTGCAGGTATTTATGAATATAATTCCTTAAGAGTCTGAGGTAACAGTTTTATTTTAGCTAAATTTTAAAGGGATGAAAGACACTTTCTTTTCTAAGGTGTGAGTCAAAAAGAAGAGAGTTGGAAACTGTCCAGGAGGCAGCTTTATGAACTCAACCCCTCTCCCCCCAATTTATTTCAGGAGAAAGCCTGTTTGTGAGTTATCTTTGTTTATTATATGTTTTTATTCTGGTTCCTTTTATTGTTTAGAATGCTTGGCAATTCTATCAGAGTTGCTTTGAGCAGAGCATAACCCAAATCAAATAAAGTGCTAGATTTATAGCTGAGTTGGCAGCTCAAGACTTCATTTGTAATAACCTGGATCAAGAATCTAATATCCCAAAGTTTCACGCTATCCCTGGTGGGAGGAAAGAGCAGTGCAAGCATTGGGTGATGATCAGTTGTGACAGTCTTAAAGCGTGCTTAGAGTAGTGAGAGCTGGTCGTAAGTAAAAGGAGGCTACTGTGAGGAGTGGTACCCCTGCGCAGAGCTGCTTTGTGTTTCCCCAGTGAGTTGTTCTTTGGGTGTTTAAATTTAAATTTTATTTTACTATTTTATTTTTTCCTATTGTAGGGATACAAATTTTGGGCCCAGTGCTAACACTTAGCTCTGAGATTTTGGCTCAAAGCTGTTCTGTAGTTTCTTACATTGTTAAAACATATGAATGTTAAAGCTTGAAAGGAGTACAATATGATGGTTGGTCTGACTTCTACAATCAAACTTAACCTCTATGTGAATGTGTCGAGTGTAACCTAAAGCTGAAATGACACGTGCCTCCAAGGCTTATAGAGTCTAGAAAACATATGTCTCTGCACCAACATTTTTCGCGGTTCTTTGTTGTGCCCTTTTGTTAATCTAATATGTGAGGCAAAAGGCAATTTTACTTGCTTAAAATGTGTTTGGAGACACGGATGTTACTTTCACATCATGATTATAACTACAAAAAAAAGGAGGATGCTTTGAAAAGATTAATTTTTTTATTTTAAATCTTTAATTATTTAATTAGCCTCCCTCATCCTTTGCATTTTGTCTTCAATTTGGGCATGGATTACTCATTTAATTTTAATTTCTACTGTTGTTCTTTTGCAATGAGTATAATCCTTTCTGCATGTGTTGGAAAATGTCTTTAAAATGTATCAGACACTCTTGTGTATTAAATAATATGCATGGGAAAGGAGAATTCTGTCTGATCCAGGATTTTTTGGTTCTGTAATTGATTTTAGATCTGTGTTATACCTAAAACAATTGCCTTGATACGTACTTGGGAGGAAAATTTTGGTCTCACAGTTGTCTCATCCTAGACTTTCCCATTGGACTATTTAGAGCAGATGAAGGAAGATATGACCTTTTTTATAATAGCTGTCTTTTTAGTCTATTCTAATTTAGGTGCTTCTGTAAGTTAAATTAGTTTACATTCCAGTGTGTTGGCCAGAACAGCAATTCATCATATGGGTTGTAGTGGGGAAGGCCAATTTTCCATTACTGTTTCTCTCTCACACAAGCTTAAACTGCTGTCAAGATGTAGGGCAAAAACAGAAATGAAGTTTTGCACGTTGTCAAAGTCCCAAAATATACATTTGATAGTGTTTTGAAGGAAATCTACATCTGGAAAGCAGCTGTGAAATAACAAGTAAAGGTATTGTCCTGCAAATGTGTCTGCGACTCTTCTGCTTTAATGTTCATTGGGATGATCTGGAGGGAAAGACAGTATTTCATGACCTCCCAGAAGACAAAGAGTTTTCTTTGTAATATGCAACAGGTCAGCTGGAAATATTACTCCTTATTTGTTCTGAAAATGATATATATACAGACTAAGAATATCTTTTTGTTTTGTGTATGGGTTGTCATGTGCATGACTAGTGACTTTTAATCCAGCCATTACTGTTTAGTTTGGAAGTGCTTACCAAAAATTTCATTACCAGGAATTCTGAGTGAAAGTGTTACCATATGATGTGTTTCTGGATGATGTTTTTGGAGGTTCTACTCCTAGGAGTCTTCCTGTTTCTGTCTGTAGTGTTTGCAGAAGTTATTCTGTTTGTAGCTTGTGTTCGTTTGTTTTCTTTCACAATCTATCCACAAAGTGCATTATATTATTACAAATAGGTTTGACAACTGGAAATCAGGCCTGGACTTGGCGTTTCCAAAGAGCTTGATGTGCACTAATTCAAGAACATTTTTAGGGTGATCTGAGGAAAAAAAGACCACGGCCTATATTCCAGTCATTGGTGAGATTAATGAACATTTAAGGAGCGTTTACCTGTATTATCCCACTTAAAAATACCTATATTGAGAGCTTGAAGCCTAATATACACACACACATATGCACATATACATAGATATACCTACACATATGTGTGTGAATGCCTGAACTGGTTGGATTCCATGAGAGTAATAAGGTGGTTGTTCTCTTTGCAGTTGTTTGTCCTCCGGGCAGTCATTTCCAGAACGATGAATGCATTCCCTGCCCTTTTGGCTACTATCAGCATCAGACAGGACGTTCCTTCTGTATCAAGTGTCCTGTGGGCAAAACTACCAACTCCTATGGGGCATTCAGTGCTGATCACTGTAAGTTGAACTCATTTCTTCCCTTAC
>VYZW01017301.1:84179-100474 GCA_013401315.1 Balaeniceps rex
ATCTGTAAGTTTTAAAAAAAAAAAAAAAGATATCCTCCCTCTGGGGTTTTTTGGATGGGTATGATCTCTTCTGCATACATTCAAAGATGTTTTTCAAAGACAGAAAAAGCTGTCTGGTGTTTTGACCAAAAATGCATGAGAAACAAGCAGTCAGTCTCATCCAGGATGTTGTGGTTCCTTGAGACGTGTTCACTGGCCTCAGGAATGATATCTGGATATTCAGTATCAGTGAGCAACATCTTACGTAGTTCATTTATTGTCACTTCCATGAACACTAAAGTAGTCTTGTCTTTGTGCAGCTCTTTCCCCTACAAATACAAATACTTCTCACAAAACAATTATCGGTATGTTCACTAAAGTTGGTGTATTCGGTTTAAATGACTTATTTTTGTGTGCAGTTCCATAAAGAAAATCTCTTAAGTCCAAATTCATTTTTGAATGCAGCATTAGCTCATGGATAAAAGCAAAAGTGAGTAGTAAGAACGGGTTTCTTCGGAGTATTGGTGGGTATAGTGACTGCTTTGTTGTCTCTCAACCTATTTATTCTCTTAGGTGGGATAAAAAAAACAGGTTTATTGTAATGTGCCCTGACATCAATTAGCTTTTGCCTAAAGTTGTCATTCTTCATTTCCATACATGTTCCCAGTGTAGATATTGGAGTCCTGTGCTTAAAAGTTTGCTCCTTAGGTTTCCTTCACTGCACTTGCAGTTTTCTTTATTGGAAGTGCCTGCAACTAAACCTGCTCCCTGCCTGGTTTCCACCTTGCCTGTGTGCTGAGTCTGAGTGCCAGCCCTTTCCAAAGGGCCATGTCGTACACGTTTAGCTTGCTTGCTTCCTTTCTTCCTTTCTGCTTTCCTGCCTTTCCTTCTTTCTCTGGTGTCTCCTTATAAAGTCTGAGGAATTTGCTGAATTAACCACCAGATAAAAAAAAAAAGAAAGTATTGACTCACAAACACAGCACAGGGAAATTGGAGGGCTGAAGTGTTCTCCTCCATGCTGCTTGTTTTCCTCCCAGAGGTTGTGCCTCTATGGCAAGGATAGCTGAGAGGCATGAGAAGAATTTCCTAAACTACCTTAGCTGCTGGCCCGGTGCATTGAATTGAAACAATGCTGATGTTGCCGCATTTTGATATGTCAGACTAAACTCTGGTGATTTCTTCGTATGCAGATAAGCCTCACTTCCTTCAGTAGCATCTCAGGAGGGCATCAAGGTGATTAACCTGTCAGGTTTAGTCCACCTGGGATTCTCTGCTGTTGCCTCCAATGTTGGTCAAATTTCCAGATTTCTTTCTCTGTGGAGCCCAGATGCCTGGTCTCTAAAGATTTCTAAGTCATTAAAAATGTTAAGTAGTTGGGGAAAATGCTGCTAATTAAAATCAAAGCTCTTAATTCTTTAAGAATAGAGTGCTAAGACTTTTTCTTTCCCACTGAAAGGCAAAATTTAAAGAAAGGTGGGGGGGAACACATAAAAAAAGGATGTGTTGGCTCTTGTGCCGTGGTTCATAACATTTCACAGATCCGCTGCAGTAGGCACTGAACAAACCTGTAGGAAAATACAGTTCCTTCTCTGTATTTCTTTGCTTTACAGTACCTGGCATAAATGAGATCTGATCCATGGCAGAGAATCCTAAAAACGTTTGGAATATGAATTGCAGTAACTACAAAGCAGTGAGACTGCCATGTTTCAGAGCATGAAACACGATGCAAATTATAGATTAATTTTCAGTGAAGTCTCTGGTGTACTTAGAGCACTTTTGTCCTACAGCATTGAAACATTGTCCTACTGCATTGACAGGACCAGAAGCAAAGGGCACAAATTGAAAGACAGGAGGTTCCCTCTGAACATCAGGAAACACTTTTTTTACTGTGAAGGTGACTGAGCACTGGCGCAGGTTGCCCAGGGAGGTTGTGGAATCTCTAACCTTGGAGATGTTCCAAAGCCATCTGGACAGGGTGCTGGACAACTGGGTGTAGGTGGCCCTGCTTCAGCAGGGGTGTTGGACCAGATGACCTCCAAGGGTTCATTCCAACCAGAACCATTCTGTGAAACCCAGTGACAGCATTATCAAAGTACCTTTTTTTCTTTTCTTGTTTACTTGTAACAGGTATCACGTACTGTCAAAGCAATGAGCAGCGTCTGCAGTGTGATGAAGATGGCCAGTATAGACCTTCCCAGCAAGACCCTGACACTAAGAAATCCTTCTGCATCGATAGCTTTGGAGCAGCACTGGACTGGACCGAAACAGACGATCTCCTTACAGACTACCAGTGCCTAGGTAAGTGTCAGAAGAATATTTTGGACATGTTTTGACCCCACATAAGTGAAACATCCTTATGAAGAGACTCATCACTCCGCAGCTTGCGGGGATTCACTTTCCCATAGTTGTGGCCTCTGCATTAAGCCACATTCCTCCTTAATTTTGCATTTCTTGACTACCTTGGAAAAGTCATCTCCTGTAAGGGAAGAGAGAGGAGCAGCTTTCTTGCACTCTCAGATGGCTGACAGCTTTTGATGTTTGCTGATCCCCTGCTTTCTGCTTGGAAACCCAAAAGAATAACAAGAGGGCTAATGGGAAAGAAGCAGACTGATGAATTTATTTGTAAAATTATCCTCATCAGTGTGTTCAGGTGAAACAGACTATGTTTGTCAATGACCTCACAGCTATGGCATAACATCACCCTCCAGGCTCCTGCTGTACGGCATCTGACTTGGTGAACGTGTCGTTGCAAGCTGGGGGAACTTACTCCTGCTTGAACACAGTTGTGAAATGCCAGTTCTTAAGGATGAATAATCTGAAAAAAAAAGTCATTCATCAAACAGTCCCCAAACTGCCTGCAGTAAGGCCTAATTACGCTTCTCAGCCCCAAAGATTTTGCCTTGCCCAAAAATAGTTTTCCAAAAGTTTTTATTACTTGTCATAGGATTGGTATCAAATTTAATGGAATATTCAGTTTAGAAACTGATGTCACGGTGTGCTCTGAATTAGGCAAAGTCTTATGACAAGTGTGATCAGTGGAAGGAGTGTGAAATGAAAGCCCTCGGTTGTGAAGAGATTGCAAAACTATCTTCAGTTAAAATAGCTATTTTTTTCTCTGAGCATACTCAGAGACAGATTGTAGTTATGAATACAAGGTGTTAACCTCTGCTGCTCTCAGTCATAGGGTAATTGGGACGTTTCTCTGGGCAGAGGACTCACAGCAGCTTAATTCTCCTGTTACTTACTTACCTTGAGCCCTCCTGGATGAGCATTTCTGACTCTGCCCAGGACGAAGCAGTTGTAGATATCTGTGCATATTTTTGTGGACCATGCTAGAAGATCTCACTACAAATAAATAGTTATGAATGTTGAAAATTTGAGGTTTAAAAAAGCAACAACCAGGAACACCCAAGAAGTCTAGTTGTTTTTTTTTTTTTAAAATAAATTACAGGCTTATTTAATTTCATTTTTTTATTTTATAGATCATGCTGCATTTCCAGTAAAGCATTATATAAAGTGAAACCGATTATCTCTATTTTTACCTTTTCCCCTGCCCCTCTACTTCCCTTAACTGAATTCAGCATGCAGCAAGACAGCAGGGTCTGAAGACTGATCTTACTTTTGCAGGAGGCTGGCAATTGGGCAGGGTCAATAAATAAACCAACTGTGCTTTGGTTTTTGAGGCTGCAGTGGGAGGAGGAATTTCCTTTTACGAATGCACAGCAATAAGCTGTAACAACCCATGCTCGTTCTTATTGTTCTCTCTCTTGTTATATTTTAAGCCACACTTAACATTTATTGCAATAACAGGGATGGCATCTAGAGCTTTACACTCTAGTAACGTGAGATGAAGGAGAATTTCTGCTACAGACTAAGCCTGTGAAACAGTTGAGTAGTTATGTTGCTGTCGAGAAGAGGGCAATGTAAACGAACAAGTTCTTGAAAATGTGAGCTGGTAGAATATTTTTCATTGTACTTTTTTTTGGTTTTGGACAAAGTAGCTTCATAAATTCAATATTTTTACTTTTCTTTATACTAAAAACAAAATTAAATAATTAAAAAAAGGCAGCTTTTCTGCTGTTTTTGCAATGTTTTCAGTTTAATGTTTCATTACACTTTCTATCTTTTCTCTACTTTTCTCCCATGTTATTGCAGAGAAAATGGAGGGGTGGGATGAAGCCAGAATTAGGAAAAAAAAATATCAGAAGTAAAGAAAAACACTTAAAAATGTAATTTTTTTTTTTATTTTGAATTTTGCATGAAAAATAAGGGCAGCAAACAATTGCAAACAACATAAAAACACTGCTTCTTTTCAGTTTTATAAAAATATGTTAATTCTGTTTTTAACCAGACATCACTGCAAGTTGCAGATGTAGAAGGAATTCAGTTTAGTGCAGAATTAAGCTAATGCTTACATTTTGATCTCCTGTATTTCTAGGAAGGAAAAAACTTCCACCTCTGTTTACACCATCATTCAGCCCTCTCCCCAGCCTAGCCGGACTGCAACGATTTTTTTTTGTTAAGTGTTTGGCTATCCCTCATGTTTTTTCTGAGCAGAAATGACGGTTTTATCAAAAGCACCTGCTGACTCAGCCCTGACAACAGTGGACATTTGCTTCTGATTTAGTCCTGACTGTTTTGCTGTAAGAGTACAAATGATTGTTTTAAGAACTTATCCCTGACTTTTATTTTGTGGTTTATCCAGACGTTTCAGGGAGAGAGGCCTGGGATCCTCCTGCTGGACCTCTGTGCCCACATGCGCAGGGGAGAGAAAGGCTGAGCCTCCAGCTCTTCCACGTGCAGGCATCTCCCATGGGCTGATATCAGACCAGGGCTCCTGCTTCTTTGCACTTTTAGGTCTAGGCCAGGCACTGGCTGCAATGAGCCAGAGTTTTGCATTCATTTGGGGCATTTAGAGGACAAGCCTGGTCAACACAGGGGTGATGCAGAGTCACCACATTCTTCCCTTCTCCTTAATATGCTGTGTTCACTGAGAGTTATTAGTATATCAACTGGTGGACGCACTGTACCAAAAAACCTTTGTAATACAGATAGTGGCTACCTGAGCAGGGTAGTGGTGGTGCCACCGTGTGTCCCTTCACTAGACTATAATCTTCTTCAGGGCACAGCCAGGGCCAAACCTTCTGGAGCTTAAATTGGATTCCTCATCCCATTTAGTGACCTTTTGGGTTTCACATCTCTAGACCCCATGAGCTTTTCCCAGTTTGTGAACCTTGCTGCTTATCGCACTTCCTTACACTCAGGTGTAGTGGGTCCAATTCAGAGAGAGTAGATAAAAGGGGTTGGTAAGTTAAGTGACAGTCTGGAGTTAAAGGTTGAATGAAGGAGTCAAAAAGGAGCATGCAGGACATACCTTGGGTAGGTCCCTGAGCCTAAAGTCAGTGGAGATCAGTGGTGTTGTGCTTCTATACACAAGTAATAGGTCTCCTAGATTTCCTTTTTAGCCAAGTTCTGTTGGAGCTGGCTCTTGTTTCAGTGGCTGTTTTGCAGAAAGTTGGTTCCCCCGTTGACTCAATAGTTGGTTGTGCGCCACGAACAAGTAATGGGAGATGGCCAGTCTGCTGCTGGAAGAGAAGTTTCACTTGAACACAAACTCTCAGCCCACTCCTGGCTAACTGTTTTTAAAGGATCTCGTGACACTTTTTTTTTTTTTCAGAATAGAAATTATATCCTCAGTCCAGCTGTCTCCTGTGTTATCTGTGGAGTTACGGTACATCATTTAATGAGCAAACCTTTTTCCCTGCAGAATTCATGAATCTTTATTTCTACCTAAAGTCTCTTTGTGTCTGCAGCATGGAAACGGATAATAGTACCTCGTTGGTTTGATTTTCTTTTTTTAGTGCTCAGAAAATTTGAGAGCGCTCCTGCCTCCAGACTGATTTATGGGTCAGAAGCAGCTCAAATTCTTCAGTCTCAGTCATTTGGGGGAGACCTGCAAAGTCCAGCTTTTCAGTGCATTTCAGGTGAGGAAAACGCTCAGAAAATCTGTAGACACAACACTAATCATCATGGAAAATAATCATCTTTTCACATGATGATCTTATAGTTAAGTTCCAAGGTGAACTATACATTTTGCAGTTCAGCTGCAAGATATTTACAACTTTTGGTGACCTTGGTTCAGGTCTTTCTTTCAGAAAGAAGACTTCTGACTTTATGTACCACATTAGATGAGTTTAAAGCCAGTTGGTGTAGCTTACAATATGGATGAGAGCTGAGATTCAGACCAGGAAACATTCATCAGACTTTTCAGATGTGCAGACATAAGAAGGATTAGGTGTTCAGGACATGTGAAAACCAAGTTTTCACCGCTTCCCAAATTATCTGATTGGCACATAAAAGAGGAATAATCATCCTTGCTTATGTCAGAAGGCTATTATAAGGAGTGCAGAGATATTCCTCTGCCGAGTCTTACAGTGTATATACTGTATTACATCTGGATACACCATGTTTGCTGGTTTATTTTGATTCAAAGTCATCTAAACCCAAGGGGAATCACTGCACTGCTTTCAGAGTGCTTTGAATCAGTGCCTTGCCTTGTGTCTCCTAATGCTCAGACTTGTGAAGAGAGGCAGAAGGGTTACATTCAAAATAAAAACACCCTCGCAGCAGTAACACAGGTGGCCTGTTTGTAGGGTAGACATCACCGCAGTCTGACAAAGCCACTGACTTTGTGTCACATACCCTGGTCTACCTGGAACAGTCAGCTCGTGCTAAGAGATGAAGCCTTATATGTGTTACTAGAATGATTGTCCTGCACTAGATCATCCCCTAGCTGTACACTGCAAGGTGCCTTGCACCTTCCCCTGAAACTGGAGACGTTTAAAAGCAAGGCACTGAGCTGAGAGGACCTTGGGAATGAACTTCGGGATTCATATCTGCCTGACACAGTAACCCCACGGCAAACAGGATGTGACAAATACTGGAGTGATAGGAAGGAGGGAAACATCAAATTTTTCAGTCGTGTCAGCCGCCTGTGCAGCAATCACCTGGCCAGTGTAAGTGAGCAAGCAGCCATCCCCCTCCAGATTTAGGAGTGGCTGAAGATCCTTCTGCCCTTGCATACTCACCACTAACTTGCTCCCACAGCTCCTAGAACAAGTGAAATTTTGCCTCAGGCATAATTATCCAGCAGACATTAAATATTTGGGTGGCTGGTTAGACCGAACTCAGCTGTTTGTATCATCAGGTGATGAATGTCCAAAGAACTTTTTGCATTAGTTCAAGTTAATTTAAAAACCTGACCCTCTACTAAAATAGTTGAATAGTAAAGTTCATCTGGCTAATGAAATTCATGAGTTTGCAGTCTGATAGAGGTATGAAAAACTAGGTAAATAGCAGTAAACAGTGGAATTTGTAGCAGAAATTTTGCACATGAAATGCTAGGAAACCTAGGGTTTCTTTTCTGTTTTTCAGGCTGTGAGAGCGAAGAAGCATGCGGTTTTGCCACGGTGACTCCCGCTGGTGCTGAAGTTCTGTGTGAATTATACAGTGATGCTGAAGTCAACTTCAACTGCACCACCTCTGGATTGGTAAAAATGATCATATTTAAAAATATGTGTTTACCGTAATACTGTAGGTTCAATATAAGTAGAAGGCATCACAGAAGAAAGGCAGGCTGTTACCTGACCCCTCGGTCATTGCTCTTCACTATGGAAGTAATAAATTCCTGCAGGCTGGTAAAGAAGCTACACCCAAATGTTCCCAAAACTGACTTCCGAATGCCTCAGTGTTTGGTTGAAACATCACACGGCACTTTTGTTCTTAAAACATGCTGAGCTCCCGCAGTCTGGAAATCAGGTTAACTTGAAAGTGGGGGTTCATCTGGATAGTCCAAACTAGTCATCATTTCTCAGTCCCTTCCTCTGGTCCAGGGTTCGAATCGTGTGCACTTTAGCACTTTAACAGCTTCCTATTCACTACTTTTAAACACAGCAAAGTGGCACTGAAGAGTAGAGATCTCAGTTTAATAGAATAAAAAATGTCCACGCTGGGCCACATGGAGCTGCAGTGGTTATCAACCGTGTGCGCTAATTCCTCCCCCTGAGTTTCCGAATAAGGAAAAGGGGTTTTAGGAGAGGAAAAGAATTAACTTATATTTATTGTGCATGCCTATTTTCTGTCTCAGGTGGAAGGTGTTTTGGGGAACCCTGCTGCCACTAGTGTCAGTCGTCTCAGCTGCCTGCTTCGTGTCAGGAATCCAGAGGGAGATGCAGTGATGGTCTATTTGAAGAGAGGTACCAGATGCAAATCACTCATCTAATGTTACACTGCTGTGCCCAAACTTGTAGTTTTATATAGGATCATGACTAAATGTGGGGGAGCATCTTTGTTCAAGAAGTCATAATACATTTCAGAGCTTAACGTTTAGTGATAGCCCAGAAACCTCAGCAAATCTTCCCTTCATGCCTTGTTCCCTAGAAATTAGGAATACAGCTTTTGTAAGCCATTGTGATGGCAGACAGTCCCACAAAAGCTCAAATTTTATCCAATATATTATTCTCTAATCTGTTCTGTTCTGTTGTACTATGATTTCTCTTTATTAAACAGTTTGTTATTTGACTATGTAAGGCATTATTAATGATCAGCTTGTACATAATTTAATAGTTTATGTTAATTTTGACTGTAAATTGTCCTACTAATATACCAGCTGAGATATACCCTGTTCTCCAGTGAATCCCAAAGTGATTCAACTGATCTAATGTATGTACAAGACACTTTTTTTTGGCATAAGTGTGATTGATACCACTGCATGTCCCATCCAATGCGAGTCCAACTTGAAGCCTCATGCCAAATTTGGAACAAGTCAACCAAATGCAACATGCTGAAGGGTTTGAGTCAAAACTCTCTGCTGTCACTGTTTTCTTTTTACTTCTATCCAAACTTCTGAGTCATCATTTATTAATAATAATAAAGAGCTAAATCTCACCTGAAAAAAGACAGGTCCCCTGAGCTTGTTGCAATCAACGTAATCTTGTAGATAACAGATCTACTCTAGATTTCTGTTGATATTGCTAATTAGATCCAGGACTATATGAATCATGTCCTCTTACATATGTATCTAGTCAGCAGAAGCCTTAATTGCAGATGCAGTTGTGCTGGCCAAATTACACATTTTACTTTTTTAACGACATAAGTTTGTTTCATTTGTACCTGAAACAGTAGTACATTCTGACCAACTACCCAGGTATAATTGCACCAAACCATTTGATGATCTTATCTTGCATCTGAAACTCAAAGTCTAGAAAAGGACTTTTAAGGCTGAGTTATTATCATAAAACTTTCAACCAGCTCCAGTCTGCAGGCAATCCGAAAGCATCCCATCTCCTCCTGAGCTCTTTTGAACACTTCTTTCCTGTTCTGTCTACCCAGGACAAGCATTTAACTCATCTGGACTCAAGACCTTTGAAAGGACCAATTTTCAGAATGTGCTTTCTGGCGTGTATCACTCCGTGGTGCTCTCAGCAGCTAGCGCATCTCTGACTGATGCTCAGCTCTTCTGTCGGCAGGCTTGCAGCAGGGACTCTTGCTGTGATGGCTTCATCTTGAGTCAGATTGCACTTGATGGAGGTATGGTCTAACTGCAAAATAAAAAATTCTGCAGTAGAAAACCAACACTAACTGAGAAGAACTCATTTTTGGGCACAGTACCCCTGCCTCTACATCACTGACATTTTTTGGTGTAGGCAGAGTTTGAGTAATGCCTGAGACTTGGCCTGGAGCAGCAGAGATAAAGACCTGAGGTGGCAAGCTGCTCTTGGAGAGAAATGGACATTTTGAAAGGATAATTCTTTTGACCTGCTTTAGACATCTGCATCCGATGGGATAAATCATTCTGAAACAGCCTCTCTCCTTACGTAACGCTGTTCGGTTGCCACAAGTTGGGGCCTTCCAGCTGATGGGGAAGTTAAGACAGTGCCTCCATAGTGCTTGTAGTGTAAGTGTAAATCAGCTTCCTTTTTGGAGCAGGAAAAGAGGATGCTAAACAGGGCATTACGTTATGTTATTGCATGCAGGAATGCTGTAATCTCCTAAGTCTGGGTGTCTAGCTAGGACGGCAAGTGGGAGTGGGATGGACAGAGTCTGGCAGAGGTGGGACATAGGCAGAGCCCAGATTTCTGCCAGCAAGTTTAAGCACTTAATGTCAGTGCCTGCTTTTTGTAGTTTCTTTTCAAGCTCACGTGGGATCAGCTTTCCCGTTGGAGGTGCATTTCCTACAGGAAATGTGAAGTTCTAACTGAAATGTCTCAAGTTCTTAAAGACGGGCTCTTACAAATCCAGGCACTTCTCTAGTTTTGACTGGAAACTGATCCTGGATTTGAGAAGACTTTCTCTGTGGAAGTTGTCAAGCAAACATTTCCAGGAAATTATTTTCTGTTTTAGCATCTTATATTTTTTGCATCAAAATATTCTAGGCTATCTTGTAAAGTCCATTTCTCTATATATTTATCATCAAATTTTGGGTTCCCATGTACTTGTGAGCTTAGAAGGAGGTGTGGAGAAGGTGAATGTTGTAGAGCTCTCTGTTTTGTGGGAGAGACCTATTTGGATCAATAATAATACAGGCAAATGCATTACTTGGACTAGCATTTTGTTAAGAAAAAGTAGCATATTCAATATCTCGTATACCCAAGCCATAAAAAAAAAAGTAAAAAAAAGTCAGAGAGGGAATTGTAAGACCATGGAAATGCTTGTGCTGTGACAGCAAGTACAAAGCAAGAGCTGAGTATTGTCTAGACGTGATGGTAACAGACTGATGCCAGAACACCTGGCCTTAAGCGTGCTGGTCCCTCCGACTCACACCGCGATGCTAGGGGAGACTCAGGCCCGGGCCGACTGAAATCAGGCACCAATCCAGGAAAACATCCCAGTAAAAACATAAGTGCTTTCTTGGTTCAGAGCCTGAGATTGTAAGACCGCCAAAGGATTGAATATGTCTCTGTGGTGCTATAAAGTGCTGAGAACAGTGTTGGGTATTATCAGATAATAGTCATATTTTATTAGGTGATTATAGTATGTGCTTGAAATCTCTGAAAAGCAGGCTGCAAATGTTTATTTTAGGTATGAATAGCTAACCTTAGTACTCCAATTTGAACGTACAGCTCTGATTTTCTTCTTTTTTTTTTTTTTTTGGTAGCAATACTAAAGGGTATCTATCAGTGACACAGGATCAATTGGCATTTAGAGAAAGTATTGGGATGCTTGGGTGAAAAGC
Source organism: Balaeniceps rex (assembly GCA_013401315.1). Classification (NCBI taxonomy): domain Eukaryota; kingdom Metazoa; phylum Chordata; class Aves; order Pelecaniformes; family Balaenicipitidae; genus Balaeniceps; species Balaeniceps rex. The sequence goes on from VYZW01017301.1 coordinate 95,392, forward strand.
CCCGGGTAGGTGCAAAGCATTATTGGAGTGATGCAACTCTCTCTTTGCCTGAACCTAGGTACCATTCTGTGTAGTTTGATGAGCTACCCAGACGTGCTGATCTGCAATGCAAACGGCTGGAGTCCAGCACCGGCATCTGTCATAGGTGGGATATGTAAAGGTGTGAGCTATGACGAAAACCAGATGTTTTCCTTCACCCTGGGAGGACAAGTGTTCAGTGGAAGTATGTCAATGAATTATCTCAATTTACATTACTTCAGTTCTTCTATAGACTGCCTTTTTCACCAGCCTGCTCCGGTACTTCAGTGCTTTTTTTCTCAAGTAAATCCGTATCTGTACAACCACAAGAGAATAAGAACTCCCTAACTGGATGGGTTGTTAGATAGATGGACCTCTCAGACTTTACTGTGTGAATGTTAATGAAAGTCAAGAAAGTGTTGGGTTTAGTATGTTACCCTGTAATACTTCTAATATTTAATTTAGGCAGATTCAAGCCAATAATCTGAAAGAAAGGTAAACTTTGGAGCAAATGCAGAAAGAGAGATGCCCAGAGCTGCACAGAAAAAGCAATGATGGAAAATAGAGTAAAGCCTTGGCACCCTGGACCCAGACTAGCACCAGGACACCTGGGTCCTTCTTCCTTAGGGTCTTGTATTGTAAATAAGGTGATGCATAGTCTAGTGATGTATTTTTAATGCAATTTCTGAGCATTTCAATACTACCTGTTTAATTTGAGCAGCTATTCTAACAAACTTTTTTCTTTTTTAGCTTCTAAGTTGGCAGAAGAGGCAGAAAGAAATTTTACTACCTTTCAGCAAGTTTATCTGTGGAGAGGTGAGTTATCTCACAGATGTTATAAAAGCTTATGATGAACTGTAGGCAGTGGCAGATGTGCGTTCTGTAATGGAAGTGTCATTCTCACTTTATTTTATACCGTCCAAAATCAGACACCACTCGAAAGTCTTTTCTGGCAGGGGCGGGTGTAATGCAGAGTAATTCTGCTACTGTCAGTTTCATGAAAGTTGGGTAAATTCTTGTATCTGAGAATATGCTTTATAACTTTTAACACCTGTGGAAAAATGGTATCATGGAGACATTTGACTTTGTCCCATCTGTGTCCAGGTACCATAATAACTTGGCACATTATATGTAACTGGATGGGTTACTTCTGTTAGCGTGATAACTATGTATATGTTTTTTTGCAATTTTACTTTCTGAATGCTGCAACTTACATAACAGGACCTGCACAAATGACTTGTGATACTGCTTTATAAATGCACACAGACTCCAGAGTACTGGCGCTGAATGCATAGTGATTGTGGATATGGCATTTGCTTTTATCCTCCAAACAGCGCATTTTGGTTTAGGTTTTACCCAGAGTTATATGTAGGTGGTTTTACTCATTTTTGATTCATCGGTTGGTGGAACTCTCTAAGGAGTTTTCCTAAATGGTGCACTTTAAAATATTTGCTAAATTTAGGGAACTAAGGATGATCTTGTCTTCTAGAAGAAAGATAAAGGGAATTACTCTGCTCTTTAATTCCTGTTGCGTTCCAGGCTCTGATATGGTCACCCGGACTAAAACCTCAGAGTGCGATGCTACTGCTTTGAAGACAGAGAATGATCCAATGTTATCAGGTATTATAGTAAGGGCGGACAGAGGTGGTAGCAGAAGACAGCAGAGGGACATGCAGAATTTAACCAGAAAATATCATATATTACCATATACGTATTGTAATGATGTAGGTATTGTGAAGTCCAGAGGATTTCTTTTAGGTAGGGAATACAATGTAGGTTTTGAGAGAGGTGTTAAAAATGTAAGCCTCCTGGAAGCCCCTCCTGTCTTTCTGGTTTTTACCTTCCCAGGCCAGTCTGGAAGTGAAAGGGTTAAAATGGTCAGTGAAAGCTTGTTCTTTCAGACTTGCTGAACTGTAACCCAGGAAATATGTGGCTGAGAAAAAATTTCGCATAAACCCAGGAATCAAATTCTTAGCCTGGGTGCCTGGGCATATTTACTGTTACTGACAAGATGACTGTAAATATGATGCTGAGAGGAATTCAGGATGAAACTGCAATCACAAGTGTGTCTTCCATGCATGATGAAAGTGAGGGACCTGTGAAGTTCTCTAGCTCCTTTGTTATTCCAGGGACTGCTGCTCATTATACCAAGCCATTTATATATCTAAAATAATTTGTATTAAGTTACTAGATTTCCTTTGGGCTTTCAGCACTGTAATCCTAAGAGAAAGAGAGCAGTGGAGCCTGTTGAGAGCACTTTGGTTCGTCTCTAATGAACTGTAATCTTTGCTGAGGAGCCTTGATGAATACCTGAGCATGTGATTTAATGTATGTAACTTCCTAACATGAAGGGAATTGCTGGTTTTGTTTATCTAGTTTGAATGGAAGGTAAACTAAAATGCCCATTTAACTACTGTCACTCCTATACAATTGGTCGTATCTTGAAATCTAGACTTAAAAATGAGAAAAAAATACACTTAATACATGGGGTGAAATTCTCTTGCATTTACCTGCCAAGGCATGAGTGCAGCCCTCAGGGTTCTCCATTTACCTTGCTGTGGCTGATGATATCATTAAAACCTGAAGTTATGCGAGGAATGCAGCTCCTTCCTCCATCCCTTAATCTTAGTCATGACACAAACTGTTTCTAGAGAAACGGAAGGTTGAAGTTAAGTCTTGAGAGGTAACAAGACTTATAAGTCACCTTCTTAAAAAGTTATGGATACATCTGGGAAAATGTCTACAGAGCTTTTATTACTTGATGATCATCCTTAAAGCACATAGTAACATATCTTTTCTATCTTCTGATAGAAAATTCATAGCTATTGTGCACTCCCAACATGTCAGTAGGTGCTTCAGCATTTCAGCTGCAATCATCAGCATGTTTTTACTTTCCTGTTTTCGTTTTTGTATGGCTGTTTCAGTACATTTAAGGTTAAATAACAGAATCTCTCACAATGTTGGAGTAACTGGGGATGAGACCTGCTGATGGCATTTGACAAATAAAAAGGTGTTTATGAAGAAATTTGTAAGAGATCAGTGAAGAGTGTCCATTTCTTTCAATATTTCACTTGGACCCTTATGTAAAGGGATTAATTTGAAAACAGCCTGAAATAGCTGTGATTGTTTCAAAGGGAGCTCAGGAGATATAAAACATCGCATACACATCTAAAGATAGCAGGCAGGTGACAGAAAGGAGTCATTTAATGTGGTCTGTGGGAGTATAAACTAGGAGAAATAAGGTTAAATGACTGAAATAGGTATTAAACTTGTTAAGAACATGTTTAACACTGAGAGGTGTAAAAGTTTCCCAAGGGAATATAAGGAAAATGCTGTATTTTGGATTAATAAAACTAGATTGATTAAGGTATTGTAAACACCCTCTGAGGCATCATACTTCACTGTTAGGCTGATGTGTTGTGTGACGGAGTAGAGAGAACCTTCTTATTTCTAGGAGCTGTGATTTTCATCTAGTTTTCGGATGGTGGAAATAAGTCTGACAAGGCAGTGTTGTGCAGTGGAGCTCAGCAAGGAGACATTGCCTACATGAGCATCAATTAACTGTGGGTGGACAATTCTGTTATTAAAAGCAGCTTTTGGTGCATGTTAGCCCTACAAAATAGTTGCAGCTGTTTTACCGTGAAAGGCAAAATCTTACATACAAATAAATGTAATTTATTCCAGATCATAGTTAAGTTTTTTGTGGGTTTGAGCAGTTTGTTTGTTTGTTTGAATCTCAGATTACACAAAGGATCTTTTCTACCTAATGGACAACAACCAGATACAAAGTGACCAGAACTATTCTCTCCCTTACCAGCAGTACTGGGTCTTCAGGCAGAAGTACTCAGCAGAGGAAGCTGTGCTTTGGTGTCTCACACGTAAGACATCTTGGAGACTGTTATTCTGTAGGGAATAATAATTAATTAAAATCTTTTAATAGGTATTATAATTGTGCTGAGTAGAAACTCTGGACTTAGAGATTTTTTCAGGGAAAACCCACAAAATTTTCATGGAAGTGGCTAACGGGGCCATCTGTTTCTTCCTTACAATCTTTGTCTGCTGTGGCAGAAAGGGTACCCATCGTTCATCATGAGGGTATCCCTGTTATGGGCAAGAGAAGTAGAAGATACAGCTTAGGCAATACTCTGCTGTTCTTGAAATGTACCCCTCCAAATAGACAGATGACATAGTGGTAAAAGGAGAATGTAAAATACAGATATTCGGGGTTAATGATAAAGTATATTTTGATGTGAAAAATGGAGAAAAGTTTCCAGCTCTGACTACCAGGAAGGCTGAACAGAGAGTACTAAACCATGCACAAACATCACTGTAAGAGGTCAGCAGAGCTGTGCCTGTTTAAAATGAGGCATTGAGGTATATATTTACAGAAGCCATTGCCACAGTAATTAAGAAATGGCTTTGATGGCTTTGTTTCTTTTCTGAAGGTGCATTATTGCCCTGGGGCAAATTTCAGTGCAAATTGCTACTAGCAAGTGGCTCGAACAGTTGAATCTAGAAAAGTTATTTATAATTTTGTGTGATATATGAACACTTCAGAAATATTTTTTGCAAAAACTTCTTAAGACATTGTAGAATTTATTGTCCTTTTTATTCTTTAGAGACCCATGACTGATGCAGAGTTCTTTTATGATTATACAGTTTGTATGTCAAATTTACTAAAAAGAAAGAGAGAGATATCTTTATGAATCACAATGTTAGAGTGACACCAATACACTCCGGTAATGCTTGTCACAGCTGGGGAATGTNCACCAATACACTCGGGTAATGCTTGTCACAGCTGGGGAATGTCTTTCCAAGTAGCTGTGGTGTAACTCCTTTTCTGTGCTCTCCAGGTAAATCTGCTCTTAGTGCCACTAGAAACAGAATCTGTCCCTGTTTCACTTGCACTGCAATAGGATAATATTGAAATTCTCACTTTTAGTTGTTTGCTGATGGACAGCTTTAAGCGCACTGAAGACATGAAGAGGAATAGAAAGGGGAAGAAACCCTCGTCTGTGTGTAACTCCTAGTGAATTTTCTTCCTAGGTTGTGCACAAGAAGATGA
>VYZW01017312.1:4075-15548 GCA_013401315.1 Balaeniceps rex
AGGGTAAGACAGAACAGTAGACTAGTGGCTTTCTAAAATAACAGTGTGGTTAAAAATACTGACTATATCCACAAGAGAAAAAGGTGAATGGTCTCAGAGTCATGTATCTTGCCCACTGCTGCTAGAAATGTGCTAAGATTATTCTCAGTAACAGAGCACCAGAAATACCGCCAGACTGGATTGCCCCATCAGACCCTAGTTTTTGGATTATATATCAGTATGTTATGGTTTCACACCCAGATTTTCCAACTGGCATGCTATCACTGGGGAGAAGCTTGTTTATTTTAATTGACACAAACATGAATGTGTTTATACAGTGGTTTCACAGCTATCTCTTAAAGCTACTGACTGAATTGTCCATTTCAAGAAGTAACATCCATTCTGTAAAATGAAATTGATCTTCAATCTAATCAATGAACAACTCATGTTTTTAGGAAAATACAGTAAGCCACGAGGAAAGAGAAAATAAAAATATAGAGTGTGTAATCTAAAAAGCAGCACTGATTTTTGCTTTATATGTACCTAGTTTTCTTTTAAAATCTTCCATGTAACATTAAAACCCTAACGATTTTTTTCTTCATTTACAGTACTTGTGCAAACACAGCCCTATCCAATCTAAACACATGTAGTACTTATCATACAAATTGTTAAATGATATACTGTTATCTCCTCAATTGGCAAAGGCAACAGAGATTTTTGTCTCAATGGCAGCAACAAGTAGGAAAAGAGACGCAAACTGATCCATCTGGTCTCCAAACAACAGTCCTCTTTCCCACTTTTTCCTCAACAATAAAATGAAGCCTAGCAGTCCATGGACTGCTTCCAGAAACTGTACAATAAGTATCCATCAATATTTTTCCATTCATCACCCTCCATTTACCTGTCTTCAAAGCATACACCAGATAAATATCAAGGTTTGATGGGTACTACTGTTATCCTAAGGCAAGATATAACACTCAGCTTCTGGTTTCAAGGAAGCAAAGCATTTATGCCTTGTTTTTCACAGAAAAGTTAAGTCATATTAGAAAATAACCTTGTCTTGATTGCTACTATTTCTCAACGTTGGTAGTCATGGCAGTAAAAGACAAGCCATGTTTAATAATGTCCAAACAGGTCACTGCTAATATGGTAACATCAGTAGAGATGTTCCTCTAGTAGGTCAAAGTCTACTGGTCTTACAAGTCAGATTTAGAGGACATGAAGTAAATGACAGGATGCAGCATCTTCCTCACCATAGCATAAAGAGGTAAGGTACTTGTTTCTCTTTCTCCAGGCACACACAGAACTCATTGCCTCCTGGGGACTCCCAGATTTTTTTAGCGGATATTCACAATTTTTCAGAGGGACCATTTTGTTTTGCTTCAAAAGCAAAACTGATTTTAGATGAAACTCTTTTTGAGTCAGGAGAAACTATCAAATCTCATGAAGGACATAAGTAATAAAAGACAAAATCCTGGTAGTCTTGCTGGCACCCAAAGAAAGCAGCTGCAGCAGAGGCATGAGAAAAAGTTAGCTCCTCCAGAGTAATTTTCTAGCATTATTCTTAAGAGAAAGTATTGCAATGCTTATCTGTCAAAGTAACACACCATCTTATTCGGCCAAATGCCAGAGGTGAGGAGACAGCTGATAATAATGCCTTGTCTCCTTCAGTATGAGGCCTTAAAATTCTCCTCTGTGAATCTGTACTTTTAAGAGAGCAAATTTTGCCAAATCTTGCCAAAAAGCTATCCAAAAGAGCCTCCCCGAACCAAAGAAAGATTAGTTTTACTTGGTCAGTTCCCCACTGTAAATTACCATGAAGCTTTACAGGCAATTCCACTGACATCTGAGAGTGCCAGGAATGAGAAGTCAGAAAGGGTGGGGACTGCTTATGCCAGACTGTCACAGAACAAGAGTCTATGAAATCTGAGCTCTATCCTCCCATAAGCCATTTCCACAGGTGATGCAGGCACTGTGGAGGACATATCTAGCTTCAAGTGTTTATTTAGGGGCCTGCAGTACCTTCAGAAAATAAGATACGGGTGCTTCTTCAAATATTTAAAATTTACAGAAGACATTTTTCTAGCAAAGAGCAAACTTAACAAAAAAACAACCAACCTTCGATTTTATGTAAACATTAAAGACAAAACAAAATACATACAGAATAGAACCCAAGCACAAACTCACATTTTTGTCATAAATGTTTCCAGAACATGGTTGTCGTTTGTTATTCCTAAGACTTCTGACATTCGGGCATATACCTGGAAATAAACATTTCAACAGTAACATATTATAGATATTTACAAGTACCAACATTTAAATTTATTCTAAAAACTTCCCTGTTTTGATTTTGCATGAGAAAAGTACAGGCACAAATGCCTGTTTATCCAACCTAGCTGAAGCATTTGTAAGAGATGGCTTATACACTCTCCAATAGTGTTTTGTGAATTTGGGACTGATAGGCTTTTACTTGCCCTTGCATACAGTTCTTCCCACAAAGGCGATGTGAATTTTCCACATTAAACTCACTTTGTTGTTCACAGAGCAATACAGACACAGAGTCTCTATTCAAAAAACCTGTTTTATTATAAAAAATTGCAAAGGGATAGAGAAAACATTCTTTTGTTGGTCTCTGTCCTCAGTGGGATGTGATTTAACACTGTCCTTTAGCTTGTATTTGCATGTTCTTGCACTGTCAGTCATAAAATCTGGTAAATTAGGTACTCTTCAGACATTCATTTTTGTGTTCTCGAAGAGCGAACAAAGGCTTTGGCAACCAAGTAACTTGTAGTTGTATACTTCCCCCCTATATTTCAGATCCAAGACATATATTACCAGCCAAGTTTCCCTGGCAGCCTACCTATCGGATGCTGTTATGATGCAGTAACAAATGCACAGGACGCATCAAGTCTATTTTTTCCTTACTGTGTAATCTTCATAAAATTTTCTGGTAGTTTTAGTAGCCTAACCTTTAGTTTGGATATAAACATCTAGTGGGGTTAAATCAACTTCAGAAACAGAAGGGAGACAAGTACTGCAAAATTCCTTTACAATCCTCTGCCAACTCACTTTACCCTGAGCTCACGTAACCCTGCTATTTGCTTACGACTGGGCTAAACACAGATCTACCAGTCAGTACATTTCATTTCAGTCATTTTAACCTTTAGTGACACTAAAACAAATATTATGGGTTATATGTAATTCTTCCATATGATGTGATCAAGTCAACTATCACTAAGGTCTGAAATGAGAGCACCAAGCACAGCACATGCAGCCCTGGTTATCCAGCGGTGAAAGCCTGGTGCCATCTAGCTGTCAATTTTGTTCGCTGACATTACATATTCCACACAAATACCAATGGACTTTAGCTAACTCAATACTTCTGTTACTGTACCTAAATTTGCTTGTACCAACTTCCTTTCTGCTAGTGATGTAATCCCATGACTTTACTTAAAAACCACACCAGCAGTATTCTACCTCTGAGGAAGTCAATAATAACAATACAAATAATAAATAATACAATAAGAATTGTATTTTCATATCCCAAAGACTTTAGTTTTAAATCCAAGCATAATAAAGGCATGAGGAAATAAATTTGCAGCTCTAACCAGAAACTGCACCAAGATCAAGGATAATGTAACTTGTAAGTTAACTTACCTTTTTATAATTGCATGAATGCAATTTATTGTGACAAAATCAGTAAAGGACAATCTAAATATGAAAAAAATTGTAATATACAATACACTCCTTTAAACATTGCAAAATATTATGTTCACACTGTAAATGTGAAGTTATCATTTATAGTAATTAAACATAGCAACAAAAATATATTAAAATATAAAATATCTTCTAATTTTAAAAAAAACCTCTCTAAATAGTGCACTGCTGAAATGCTATAGCAGCTGCAATTTTAGTAAAGTTTAAGAATTTCCGTATTTGATATGAGGAAAAGAGAAAAAGAGATAGCGAGGAATGTAAACACATCAGCAAACACACATTTATGTTAAGATCTTTCCTTTCTACCATGGGAAACCAGTGGGAGAAAGGGAGCGTGAGCGAGTGCATGTCGTAGCAGCATTGTGCTCTGTTGTCAAACTAGGCTCTCCCCACATCAGAGTTTAACAAATAAAATACTAAAACAGCAGTCAGTGTTGACAAAGAGCAGTGCTTTAATCCACAATTATCCTTGTAACTCTTACTACTCCTTTTATCATCCATTAGCTTTGATTCCCATTATCCCATCAAGAACTGTGTCAACGCTTTTGTCCCTGGGGATTTCCCACAACTACTAGGATCTGACAGCCAAGCTTGAGTGCTAAGCAGGATCATTACCTCTTAAATCCACTTATCTGATCCACTGAATAGTAAATTGAAAAGCTCATTAACAGCAACAATCTGATTTGTTTTCACATGTGACAGGGTCATTTCAAGTCAGCATGAATACAGTGCTTGTAATAAAAACTAGTACCCGTTCTGTAATGTGACAAATTGTAAGCTAAAATAAATGTGATATTTTAAACACCTTTTTCAAAATCATTTTCAAAACCAACACACGCTCTTAGCATGTAAAAATAGAAAAGCAAACAACCCCCAGCCACAACAATGAAATGCCCTTAGACTTTTAAGCACTATAAAAAATTAATGATAAAGCATTTTGGACGTATAATAATGAAAAACACTTCAACAACAAAGGCTGTGCTACATATTCAAAAGGCGGAGAAAAACACTGTTGAAAGGGGTCATAAAAGGATGTGGAATCACATGTGGAATTGATCTCATCTTCAGCTTGGTTCCCATCGTGGAGCCATGAAGGTAAAGGCAGCACAGGGCCCTGGGGGGGCCTGCGGGACCTCACAGCCACACATCCGCTGGGCTTCCCCTCTTTGAGACCTCCCCTTCCTTCTTCCAGCAGGAAAAAAAACAAGGCTTATGTTTTTAGTTCCCTCCAGATACTTCAAGTAAGGAGCAGGATAATTAACCTTCAGTAGGAAACAACCACTTTAAGACTTCTGGAAAACCTTTACACAATCATTTCCAAATCCTTATAACTGCAGGATTTATAACTTCCAAAACAAATCCTGCATCAACACACAATGCTACATGATCATGCCGTGATATTGTCAAAAATGTAAGCTTAACAGTAAAATATCCTATCATCACCATCTCATTCTTACAACAGTTATGAACGTAAGTGAAAAATCTGCAGAAGTGATAACATTAGGCTACAATGTTTGACGAGCTTCACAGGTACAAGTACATACTCGAGGTCCTTAAAGCAAGCTCAGGCTGATACCACCATCGCAACCAATACCCACAAGGCATTGCTATATTCAAAGGTGACAGCAATGATCATTACAGTGAAGAGAAAGAAGAGACCAGCAAAACACCATCAATAACAATAACAATTTCAAACATATTAAAGCAACTGTGAAGGCAAGGGATCCAGAGATCCTTTTCTTTTTCCCTGTTTGTACCATTAAAACCACCTCAGTGGAATCAGGATGTTTAAGGAAGACAGCAGGTTCACAAGCTCTGGTGCCAGGGAATTTTTTATGATCTAGCAGATTTATCAGTGGCTCAAATTACTTAACTGTATACTTCACAACTACTTGAACTGTACCTGCTCTGTTTCAAAAGGACAAGAAAATAAAATTGTGGAAGCAATGCTTTATAAAGCAAAGCACTTGTATGTAAATACAGTCCAAGAAAACACAAAAATTATACAGTAATCACACTAAAACTTTATTTCCCTGACTTCTCTACTCTTTGGCCCTAGATATGTTTAACTTTGCTTTGTCTTTTGAGGTCTTCTCTTTTTGGTACTATCATTGTAACTCTGAAAAAGCTAATTATGTCAATTCTTAAATGTGAAGCAGATTACAGAACTGGGAAGCTCAGAATATGAGTTCCTAAAGGTTGTATGGCTATATAATGACAGTCACAGAAATTCAATAACAGCACTGTATGGAATGTACTCAAACGCACCCCATGAAACAAATTAAAACAGAGCAATGAATCTCTCACACTGTGCAAATAAGAAAACACAAGAAAATGTTGATTTCTGTATGTTTCATAAGGGCTATTATAATGAATTAAGATTTTGGATAATGAATCTTCAGAAAATTACAGTAAAGTTATTACCCGTAGGCACAGCGTAAATGCTTAAGATATTATAACTTCCTTGAAGCTCTCCAGGCCTTGCTGCAGAGAACTATCACTGCAACATTAAAGTATTTTGTCATCAACATTGAGGGCAAAACTAGATCTTAACCGTATTTACCCCAACCTGACAGAAACTGAGTAGGGACAGCTGCTACAACGCAGCCTGGAGTAGCTGGGCTGGAGCACATATGGCAGGTCGAGGAGAGCACCTCCTTCCCCAGGAGGAAGTCTGTTTGGGAATTCACGCAATGCAGGGGTGACTACAGCAAATTTCTGAAGCTGCCATGCCACCTCTCTGACTAATACCCCTGTGCATCACCCACTAAAACTCCATACTAATCATGAGTTTCTTTCTCGGTGTCAAGTGCCATGACACAATTAGTAATTTCCACTGCTTTTTAAATGAAAATCAGGTATTTTGAATTTTCAGCACTTAAAAGCTCCATTACAATGCAGCAGAAATCTAGCTTCCAAATCCCACAGACAACTTCTGAAAATCTGAACTGAATCCCCCAATTAGTATATCAGGGTGCCAGATCATTCATCTCTACCTCCTGACCAAGCTAAGAGCTTAAAAAGCCTTGTCTTTTCTATCCTCTCCATAACAGAGGAAAACCTTGGTCACTCATAAAACCTCCATTCCCAACCATCTGTCTGAAAAAGGTAAGATCTCAAAACCCCCTTAACTCAAGAGTCTAAACCAAGAGAACAGGCCAATCTGTTGTTTTATAGTCAGCTCCCTAAATGAAAAAAAATCCAAAACAGGCCATAAGAAATTGCCTCAGTTAGTTTCAGACAGGATCTCTGAAGATTAAGTTGGGCTTTGAGCTACATAAAAAGTAGGCTACTCTCCAATTCACTGCTACATGTGTTTGTAAGCAATCAGAGAAACTACACTGATTATACAAATGATATACTATCTACTGTCTTACTTATAAACCTAGCTTAATTAAAATACTGCATAAAGTTATCCTCAATTGAAAGAGACCTACTGTAAAATAACATTTAAAAATTAGGGTATTGTTATTACAACAAAGTGTAATGTTGTAGGGGAAAGGGTAAATCTGCTGTGTGGCTCAGAGTCATTGTTATGGTATGTTATTTCCTTCGTAGTCTGTTGAAATACTCTGTCATCACAAGTTCAGGTAGGAAGAGGTATTAACAGTTCCCACAAAGGCTGTTTTCTAGGCCCTCTTCCCCAGTCCCTTCCCCATTAGCTCAACGGAGCAAGAGAATTCACAGGAGTCTGGGGTACGAGTGATTAACTCCCCACCTCTTGCTCCACAGAGTGCCCATGAGATGCCAGCAATAAACTTTTTCTTAAATGGAAATTGTTCTCTATTTCAATGACTTTCTCTCAGCTTCTATTTACTTATTTGTTTATTTCTTCCTTTCTTAATTCCCGTTTTCTGAAAATCTTTAAAGAAAGATCTACAATTCTGGTGAACTTACTATGGGAGACCTACCATGAACTAACTGCTGTTATTACTGATGCAGCATGAGAAGCATGGGGCGGGGGGGAGAAATTGGTTTATCTGCTACATCTTCAGTTAGCCAATTGTTAAAGAGGTGCTTAGCTTTAGAAGTCTTGTTTAGACTTTCATTTTTGTAAAGCACCGTTAGAGATTTTTAATTCCACTGTCTCTTTTGTTCCCCTCCAGGGCTTAAAGTACAAATATTATCGTGAAAACTGAGGAATACTATTAACAGCTATTACTTTTTGAACATCATCCAGAAGATTTTTAGTTTTGGAAGCACAGTTCTGGGCTGCACTTTCCATCAGAGCTATACACTGCACTGCAGAGATTCAAGCCATATATGCAGCCAGGTATTTGCTTAACAAGAAGCCAAAATGCTGCTTTAAAATCCTCTGATGATTGGAATGAACCAATACTGTACAGATTACAAGAGTAGATTTCTGCCAGTCAGAAAACTCCAAAAGATAAAGTATTATAGGTACTCCAGTAGCAGTAATCAACACTCTTATTTGCCCCTGTAACTATTAAAAGTGTCCAGCTTCATTTTATGGAGTTGTTTAATTGTATCTAAATGGGTGACCCACTCAGCATGCTTATGTGCAATAAATCTCAATGCTAAAGCATCAACATTAGCTTGGCACTAAAAAACAAGTAATAAAAATCATAGCTACTTATTATAGTTCTAAAATTTCTATATCAAAACCTCTTCCATTGTACTGACTAACATATATGCAGGTGTTCCGCATCTCTCAGGATCAAGCCTTAAGCACACGAAATTTAGTGATATGACATATTTTGAAAAGGTTTTGCACCGGGGTTGTACATGAGAGTGCTTTTGCACATTTATCCCACGGCATAAGGAGAGGTGTTACAGCCACCACAGCTAATACTAGCAATTTGAACAACCCTCTTTGGTAAGCCAGAAATAAGATAATTGTTCAACATAGGCTGGCTCTTCTAAAATACTGGAAGCATTGCCTGTAATTATAGACATCTGTCATTGCTAGCCACTCAGTAGTAACCCTGACATCAATATACAACTATAACACTAAACTGCCTGCAGGCACAGCAATGGAAGCCAGATACGAGAGGCGGGCAATCATCTGCCTCATCCAAACTATCTGTCAAAGGTTCCTAACCACAAATAGCTCTTACGTTTCGTATCCTTAGGATAATATGTTGATTTATTTTAGATCCTCTAATATTTACAGTCTAGGCCATCTACTAAAATAAAGAAACAAACCTTATGGCTAATGGAGGCAGTTACCGTTCAAAATCATCACAGAAGGTCATTGCTCACCACTCCAATGTTAAACACTGATGGCTGCTTTGAACATGCACCTGTGTATAAACTTTCTCTCCTCCCTCCTCCAAAATCATACATGCTCATTTCCAGCTACAATGTACAGTGGTTGCTATTCTCTCATCAGCCAACATTTTATCAACCAACCTGAAGAAATATTTACATTTTGAACCTCAAGAATATCCGTGCAAAAATGTGCACAGTAAGTTCCAGTACCCTGGAGTTCACCATGTCAGTACAGAAAAGAGAAGCGCTCCACAGAATTATCTTCAACACACTATTTTGAAAAAGGAATTCCATTAATGATATAAAGTATGGTTACAGATTAAATACTTCACCAGTTCTTAACAGGAAGCTGATGTACACTCTTAACCAAGGAATAAAGTTTCTTGAAATTTACAGATAAAAATGAATAATTTCTTTTTAATTCTAAGGTGAAGATCATGCTGAAACCCTCAATCTCTACTTTTTTTTTCGTCATTTGAAAATCAATCTCAGAAAGGGTCAAAAAAGATTGTAGGTTTAAACTAATTAGGAATTAACATCCTTACAATTATCATAATTTGTTATTAACAAAACTGAGATTTCTTAGTATCATTCACAACAGCCTCTGCTGAAGAGAAACTATTAATTACTAGACAGACAGTTAGCTTACAAGTGAGCTGCATTTTAAAAACCTCCTTTAAAACACAATTGCTAAATGCCTTACAGTGCTGTAACGTGAGACAGGTTCAAATCTTATTACTTCACTGAAATTAAAACCTAAGTTTTAATACTGTTCAAGTCGAACAATGATTCCACACTTTATTGCTTTTGAAATCCCTTGATGATCATAGGAAAAAATGCCCTCGAGAAAAAGAGACTCTGTTTTCGATAAACAGAAAATACAGTTTGCACTCTTAGCCTCTTTGTCATCACAAAAAAAGGATTTAATGCCAATTCTTTAAAAAAAGACTTTTTTTCACAAAATGTGCACCTTGTGTGCCATTTGTAAAATCAGCTCACTTTCTTTTATTTATTACTGCAGCGCGGCAAGGCAATAAAGCAGCTACTGATAGCTAATAAATTACATGCCTTTTAAAACAATTCTCCAGCTACAAAAACTTGTAACTACAAAGGCTTACATTTACATGGTACATTGTGTGAAATGTCTATATTTATGTTCTATTTAACCACATAAATAAAATCTGACCCTTTATTAAACAGCTGAGTATGAAACAGGGGCTACATGTGAGATTAAACAAAGTGTAACTTTTTAAGGCTTTTCTACAGATTTACATAATTAAACATAAAATGTAACAAAAAATTGGCCTCAGCAGTTCAGGTGCAAAGTATTTTTAAAATAAAACACATTTTTAAGTATGCCCTTCCAAGCTACCTTCAGGAAAAAAGTGATCACAAATTTTTCAATTATTGCATGATAACAATTATTTACTCCTGAATCTAAAAATTACATAAGAATTTCAATAATAATTGCAACATACTACTATAATATAAAACAATAATTCTCCATCCATGAACACCAGGATTTGTATTTTTAATTAAACTAAATATCGGAGCTTTGGGAAAGCATCTTTTGGTTAAAACAGATTTAAAACAAAAAACCCCTGCAGTCTTATTTCATCATGTATGTCTCTTAAAGAAATGCTTTAAATCTATACGTAGCTATTAAACTCATTGAACTGCCCTTAAAATATTTTCTGTTCATGGCTGGCCTAGCAATCATAGCTAATCTGCACAGAATGCTGAGGTGCATTGTCTTTTACTTTTGTACTGCATTATTTTTAGGCTGATGTGTTAAACTGTTTTCATACGTTTGTTCCTTACAACGTGATTGTCTCATAAATCATTAAACTATGCAGTACATTCTTTTAAATTGTCTTTATATCATCATGCATCTGAATTTGAGATGTGTACTTCTAATATTAATTTCCTCAACTCACTGTTATTTTTATAGCATCTGTGGCTTTGGTTTTGCTTTGCTCACGCAACTTTTTCTCATTGCTGTAGTTCCAAAATGGCAGTTCTTTAATTGAGCATGAAAACAAACCTTAACTCCCTGCTAATACATAAAAACATTTAAAATAATACTATTCAATTTTAAGATAACAACCCATGACATGTTAGTAAAGACGCTGCTTGATTCTGAATTCCTCACCAAGCACGCCGCCACCATGACTATCAGTCATTCTGAATGGAGATGCTGTGGGGCAGATCTTTCAGTCTGACTGAGCATTGCTCGATGCAAAATGAGATGGGAAATAGTTTTCGGACACTTTTCTACTCCCTTAATCCTAGGGCCACTTTTCCCTATGGTAACCAAAGCTTTACTTTGGTAATATGTATTTTCTTGTATTTTGCACGTCATCAATGCTTAAAATATCAAGACAAAGACATTCATTATCTAAAGCAGACAAAAAGGAGGTTTAACAAACCACGTGGCCAGGACAACAAGCAAAGTGAACCCCATGGTTTCCTAATTCAGGTTAGTCTGTCTACTTGTGGGGATGAAATATAGGTGCAATTTTAAGATGGTACAGAATAAAGAGTG
>VYZW01017314.1:1495-14408 GCA_013401315.1 Balaeniceps rex
TTAAAACATGCACTTGTTTTTTCAGTGCACGTGGAGGGTTGGACATGTCTTATGCATGTTAAATGGACTAATGATTACTTAGAAACTTCCTGAGATTTCATCTTTTGTAATGGTAGAAGCAGACCAGGAACATTAATAGGAGCAGGAGTCAACAAATCAAGGCTCTGATTCTTCCACAGCCAAAGGAGCCCTGTGGCACCTGCAGTGATGTCTGTATACAGCCGGGGGACAGGCCACTGTGGAAGTCATCAGGTGCTCTTGCTGTGCTGCTAATCAGCACCAAGAGGAAACAGAATGTATGTGTATGTGTGCGCGTGTAAAGCAGTTTTAGTCCCTCTTCTCCAAAGAGGTGAAGATACAACGGCAGCAAACAGAACTACTTAAAGGAACTGTGTAAGTCAGTACTTACAACTCATCCTGGATGTTGTCAGTCAGTTTGAACAGGTGTTCTTGTCCTTCCGCTTGACTTTCTAAATAGCAGGGCAAGAGCCCTTGAGGTCCTCTACAGCAGCGTGGCTTTCTCACTCTCTTCGCTTGTGTCCTACATGAAAAATCGATGCAGAAAAATGACTTAGTGCAACAGCAGTGCTTTTCCTTCTACTTAAACCTGTCAACACACAAAGTTTTATTTATTTTGAAATATGAGGTGTGACAAAGCCTTTAAAAATACGAGGTCTTCACAAATACGGCATACAGATTCTGTAATACTCGATCTGGAAGACATGGTGTCTATTCATACAGTTTTACATTTCAAAGAAATGTCTCCCAGTTTTCCTCTACAATTAAGGGGCAGTGTGCTAAATTAATAGGAAGAAGCAACCTAAACTGAGTAAACTGCCTGCAGATTTTGGGATCTATCTATCAGCAGAGTTTTTACTGATTTGACTGTTTCTTCTCACTTCTCTACAGAAAATAAGAGTGCATCAACACAGGATAGACCTCGCAGTGATGGACAGTGTCAGTAGTTTAAAAATTGAAGGGTTAAGGAAATAGGAACATGCAGTTAACTTAAGACAAAAGAAGAATCCATGGTTAATTAGAGTTTCCATAGTAAGGTTTAGCAAACTTTACCTTTCTTGAGCGTCTGTTAAAAAATTACCATAAAAGACACACACGTGTGGCCTAACAGGCACCAGAGGTTGATACTGGCTACAGTGCTAAAGAACTGCAGGCTAGGTTCCTCCCTTAGCAGTATTTTGTTAAAAAATAATATTCTGAATTCCTTTAAGCTTTTGGAACGCCCTGCCCCTGAAGAATTGTGTTGCAGGCTGCCTAGCCCTGCTTTATTCTCTGTCCTTTCCCAACAGCATCACTGGGTCTGCTGTATGCTTTTTCATATCTCTTTCAGGCTACTGCTGTTAGTAATTTTCCAGGCCAAATGCACCATTTTTGATTAGTGCTCTCTACTTCCCATCTTGATGCTTTGTAAAGATCCTGTACAATGAACCGCTTCTATCCTTTTTGATCAAAAGACAGGAAAAATATCCCATGTAACCACACGTTTTCTTTTTAAGCTGCTTGGCAATAGCACACAAGAGTATTTGCCTTCTAAGCTTTGCTTTCTGCAGATGTTTTCTCTGGAGCCTTGTTTCTTTGTTACCTTTCCCTTTCAGCAGTCCTGTCCCAGACTTGAAACCCATGCACCCTTTTAAAATTTGTCTTCCTTCGAGTCTTTGACACCCTTGCCTTTTACTGGTGACAGACATGGTTTTTTGCCCATTCCCTTCTTGGCTGCAGTAAATGTTACTGGAACAGAATCTCTTACGTGTCATTCACAACTTCATATCATCTTTGCTGCTCTCCCTTTGGGTGACTGGCCTCTCAGTGTGTTTTGGCTACCGTGTTCTGTCTGGTATCAAGAACGCATTTTGCAGACAAGGTATAAAAGCCAGGCTTTCCAGCACAGCAGAGAAAAAAAACATCAGCCAATTTATATTTGTACTATATTATGACTAGCTGGTCAAAGTTCTGATTTTTGTTAATGAGATAACGTAACAAATTACAGTGGCTCAGAAGTAGTGCTTATCACTGATCCTCTTTGAGAGGAACTTCAGGAGAGACAAAAAGCTCTTGACTTCACTTCAGCTGAACTATGGTTACGCCAAGATGGAAAGTCAGTTTGTCAGCAGGGAGGATGAAATGAAGAGTGGAAATTCTCCAACTGAAGAATGCGAAACAGAACAGAGGCTTAAGAAAACATAACAAACGTCGTCGTTAATAGTGCCAGTAAAACGTTACCAGTCAAATTTTCAGTCTGACCTCTGCTGACAGATGTTCTCACTGCTTTACCTGTCCCACTGCACAGCTTTCAGTTTTGGTTAGATGTTTGTTAGTTAATTACAGTGTTACGCATCCAAGCTAAAAAATGCCGGTATGAAAATTGCCATTTGCCCCATAAAGGTACTCAGTTTCCCTCATCTGCAAAAAGTGCAACGTCTTAAAACTGTACCCTTCCATTAGTAGCATTTCTCTGAATCAGAGTAACCTAAACACTAGGTAAATAGATGACTTCCGCAACCCATGTATGACTTAAAATTATTCCACCGAATAACAGCTGTATGCAGTGGTTAGAACTTCACTATTAAATACTACAACTCTGGAGCAAGTCACCTCTCCTGCCCCTTAGATTTTTTAGATATAAACAGGATTCATCTGTATCAGGTACAGTTACATTGCAGTATTGTTATCTTTCTGAACTTACACCAAAGGTGAAGAAATAAGTGCCTGTTTTTACCTATTAGATTCTTACAAAGTAGTAAACAAAAGTATGCGTTTGCCTTCATGAAATGCAGAATGTTGAGGCAAAGTTCCAAAGAAATTAAAGGGTTCCAACCAGTGTAATTCACATCTTGCTGTTTGTCCTACTTCCTAGCTTCCAAAAGCAGTAAAACGGCAAAATTTCACTTATCCAGGAAGCCCCCGTTGGCTGTTAAACCTCTCCACAGCACCTGTAGCTTCTATTGACAAGTTTAAAGAGTGAATGCCTGAAGAGTAACGTACGGTTTTTAATGAACTATTGCCCAATGAATAACTTTTACTTAGACACCTGCTACACATTCAGGAAAGTTAGATAACCATCCATATGGGAGTGAGCAACAACGCTGCATAATGGTTTTTACATTAACCATCTTTCAAATAAACATTCAACTGTGCTATTTTCTGTAATATTCTGTAGTACCGTGAGGAGAGGTATCTGAAGCATTGCAAGCAAGACTACTGTAAAAATGAGGAAAGAATAGGGCCTTTTAATCAGACCTATTCCGTAGAAACCGGAACATCAGTGAACACTGGTTTCTAACGTCTAGCTTAGAAGGAGGTCAGAGAGAAAGTGATAGTACTACAAAAGTACTAGGCACAGTACTTGGTTGCGGGTTGGTTTTAGGTTTTGGTTTTAAATGGAAGAAGTACTTAAGAGTACAGTGCTTACTGTCCCCACTGCTCCTCCATGCTAAAACATTCATCCTGGTGAAAAAAGATAATTCTCATCTTGGTGACAAGAAGGTCAGCTGCTTTTCAACTGAGTGCCACTAGAGCCAGCATAAATCGCATTGATTTAGTCCACCAGCCCCTTGGCAAACTGGTCTGTTTGGTCTGAACAGCTAAAAACATTCCACACGACTTGATTTTTTTAATCTAAAAATTTGTTCTACTGTCTCAAGTTATGTTCTGTAAATAATAAGCAATGCTGATGAAATACAAAAAGCTGAAGATTTGTAAAGCAGAATGAACGGTGGTGTGCCCACATCTGTGTTACATTAAACATGCACTCAACAGATTTGCTGATTCTTTTTTAATAAGCTCACAAAGGCAATACAAGACAGAAATGCCCTCATGTCTACTAGTCACAGCAGGGAAGAGTGCTGCTGAATGAAGACACAAAGAGATTGGAAATGGTGTCAGAACGTTGAGGCACACACTCCAGTTCTTCGCTGTTCAGACAAAGCTGAATACTGGAGAATCTCATTTCAGTGGCTGTATGCACACTGAAAACAGTTAACAGTGTTAATTGGTTGGCTTTTGCTTAACAGTTCACAGAATCCTTGTGATTCAGTTGACCAGTTTTAAGCCAAAAGTTTTGTAATCGAACAGATCTCCGACCCGCTGACTTAAAGCTTTAAGCTGTCCAGGTGTTACTGGTGATAATTATTTACCAACTTAGATTGAAAAACTCTACAAGAGACATCACACGTTTTAACAATTACTTTTATCCTTGTTCCTTCGCTACATATTTACCCCTATCAGGTACCCTGTCAGGTTTACGCTGTCAGGTATGTAGATGTGATTCTTGCTAAGGTGCATAAATACACTGTTTTTGAGAACAGTAACTCTCTGTTACTCATCTTCGAGTGTCTTTTGGACCTAAAGAATTTCCTTGAAGTGTACCTAGATTGCTTTGACAAAAACATTAAAAAAAAAAAAATCAGAAGGTATCAAACTTTGTGTATCAACAGATGACAGTCTGTGAAAACAAAACATTGCACTTCTAAAACTATATACAAATAAAAGTGTGGTTTTGCTATTACATCTTTCAGTTTCCTCAGTATCACACCCAGAATTATTTTTCAGAATAAAACAGCTTTAGGAAATTCAGCAACTTCTCCTGAGAGGAAAAAAGCAACAAGGAAAAACACACCAATCACTACAACTTTTCATTTAAAATGTGTATCTGTGGATTTTCTGATCTGTCCTCTTGGTAGGAGAGCAGCACTGGCAACTACAAATCTGTTCAGAAAGCCCATCTGGAACATTTATACAGATTTTGATCTGTAATTGGAAGAGTGCAAGGACACCCCGAACCCTGCACAAACAGCAGCTCTAAGCGCAAGGAGATGCCATTCCGGCATCTGAAAGCAGTATTGAATGGAAGAGGCTCTTCACGGGGACTTTGCCAGCCATACTGCCTGCCTGTCACCAAAACCCCAAGTCCATTTGAGCTGACAAACACTGGTGTGCCAATCAGCCATGTAAGCCCTCCAAGAGATCTCTCTGGCCACAGGGGCCCCCCCCACTCTAGTAATAATTTTCTTCAGCTAGGCCCAGTTCTTGCTGCCAAATCTTCCAGCAGCTGTCATCAATGTGTCGCATTCATAAAGGTGTTCCAGTTTAACAACCTCATCATTCCAACTCATTTAAAACAGTAACTTACTGGTTCTGGTATAGCTCAAATTCTGTCAATGTTTCCATTGTAAACTTGTTTTTTCAGGTTTGCATAAAATTTATTGATAAAAGCCTGCTCTGGGCTGTAACTTGGCATACTGACTTTCAGCCTGGGAACAGTTTTTATCCCCTTGAAATAATTATAAAACAACCTTGGTTCAAACAAAGGAAAATTGGCAGGTAATATAAGCCTATGGAACAATTCAATTGCTGCTAGTATTTTGAAGAAATAATATCAAACCTGTTTGTTACTTGGCTCTGGAAAAAGTCTGCTTCATAAATACAGGGAGTGCTTTGTCTAAGGAGGCTTTAGTGCGTTTCAGACATTAAGAAGTGACTTAATCTGATTAAGTGAAAGGAGGAATAACCTTACATCTTCTATCACAAAATACGCAACAACTAAAGTGCCTGCTACAGTTGCTTGAGTTCAAGACTGAATTGCACCTGCAGCCTTCCGTATCATCATTATCCCAGGCACGTGATTTCCACAAAACACAGAACGAAGCCAGTACTTGTCTCAGACGTGTAATGGGAGGACACAGTGCAAAGCATACTCAGAAGTGCCAGAATCAATTAAATGCTAAACAACATATACCTTAAAAACTATCCTAAAAGTTCAGCCATCACAGCAACAAACTACAGATGATGCAGTCATACAACAGGATCATAAGGATAAAAAATGAAAACAAACGTATGCCATTTCTGATACGGTCTGTATTTCATAGCACACCTTTGCAAAATACTAAAAATCCACTATTTCCATGATTCTTTCCTCATTGATATACTTACTTTGTACTTTGTTTCAATTGTTGAACCCTTGCGATAAGCAGGAATGTTCTGAGCATAAGGGACAGACAGCATTATTTTTAAGTGCTAGCTCTCTGTGCCTGAGAACATTAAATGGCTTGGGCCCAATTTCAGAAAAACCTACAGCAATCTAGATTTCACGTTCCATTGTGACTTGACTTGCCTCCTTCCCAGTGTTGGGCTTTGGCGGTGCAGTTCCCAATAGGCAGATAGTTTCTTGAAGACTTGATGCCTGAACCCAGAGATTTGGCATGGCTCTGTGATGGAATTCATTCACCAATTCAGACACAGATGCTTTTAAGGTGTGTTAAAAATGCACAAGTAGTGCAGTCAGTCTGAGTGTTGGATTTGGCATTAGAACGTCTCAGTTAGATGCAAGAATGTGTAAAATCACGAGCCAGACAGCTCCCTGCTGACTGCATATCTGAGGAAGCTTATATGCACCGTTTATTCCAGCAAATGCATGGAATATATTGTGCTTGTTAAATGTGTTCCCAAAATGCTAGTTTCAGGCAGAAACATGCAAATAAATGGTGCCTAGGGTTAAAACCTCCCACTTACAGTCAAATCCCTCCTCTTTTGAGGGATCTACCAGCTCAGATGCTGAAGACCTTTATCTGACCCAGTATACTTTTAGGAGAACTACAGCATGCTGAAGAAGCAACTGTTTATCATGTAGGCTGTTCTGCCTGCTTCTTGGAGATGTAGCTCTTCTCCCCCCTTCCCCTTTCTTTTGTATACAAGATCAAAACCGGAAAATATTCATTGGTTTTCATAGAATCACAGAATGCTTTGGGTTGGAAGGGACCTTTAGAGGCCATCCAGTCCAAACCCCCTGCAGTGAGCAGGGGCATCTTTAACCAGATCAGGTTGCTCACAGCCCCGTCCAGCCTCACCTGGAATGTTTCCAGGGATGGGGCTTCCACCACCTCTCTGGGCAACCCCTTCCAGTGCTTCACCACCCTCCTTGTAAAAAATTTCTTCCTTATATCCAGCCTAAATCTCCCCTCCTTTAGTTTAAAACCATCACCCCTTGTCCTGTCACCACAGGCCTTGCTAAAAAGCCTGTCCCCATCTTTCTTCTAGGCCCCCTTGAAGCACTGCAAGGCCGCACTAAGGTCTCCCCGCAGCCTTCTCTTCTCCAGGCTGAACAGCCCCAACTCTCTCAGCCTGTCCTCGTAGGAGAGGTGCTCCAGCCCTCGGAGCATTTTCGTGGCCCTCTTCTGGACCCGCTCCAATAGCTCCATGTCCTTGTGCTGAGGGCTCCAGAGCTGGACGTATATATATATATATGAGAGAGATATATATATATGATTGTATACAACTTCTTCAGGCTCTGAGTTCAAAAGGAAGTGAGAAGAGCTTAATTAAGACATCAAGAATCACTTCTTTAAAAACAGCAGAGCAGCAGGTGTACTCACCCAAATGGCACATCCTTATGCCATCCATATTACAAATCCAAGACCTGCATAAGCTGTATGTGGTTGCATACATACTGGACAACTGCATGGCACTTACACCAGTCATACTCTGTGCATCAACCAGCGTTCAACCTTTGGCACTTGCTCCACTGCTGACTGTAATGGCTGTGCAGCTAACAGAAACTTTTTCAAGCACTTTAATATCATCAAGCTGAAGAAGTTAACAAAATCTAACACTGCCATCTCGGTTTCCAATTTCTCCCAGACTCTTCCTGTACTGATCACAGAGCGGCAACTAGAGTTGTCACCTTAAAGTTTCCTGTCTCGTGAATGGGTTGAAAAAGGCTCCCATTCGCCTTCTGATTCAATGTAAAAGATATGGTTCTTAGCAGGGATTTCTTGCAAACACCTATCTGGAAAACATGAGCTGAACACGCCTTAGTGAAGATTGAAGTGCCCAGGGCCGTAACATTACTATGCCTCAGGGCACTGTGCGAGGTCTTAAAACTTTTGAAGACAGTCTGCTGACTGGCAGGCCAGCATAGTAGATGGCGCATTAGTCTTAGTTCTGTGCTCATGTTTATAATGGTCCCATCAAAACCCATCAGTGCTGGCCAAGCAGTGCCCAGTAAACGCAAACATGGTCGCCTTACTTCAAGTGTAACAGAAATGTCTCCATATTGTACTCCTGTCTTTCTGGGAAAGCAAATCCTTTTTGGGGAAGAAAGCAAACCAGGGGCCCCTGCCCAGCACCAGGACGTGAACTGCTAGGTGTGCATGAAGAGCTATGCGAAATGAATGCTGATGACTCTGCGTGTCTCCTCTCCAGACCCTCCTTCATACACTTTGCAGTTAGTACAACTAGGGCTGCAGCAGGCACAGAAAAGTCTTCTAGCACAAACTTCACCTAACAAAACGCTACTCAGAAAGTTTGTTTTGATTTTTAAAGTTAGCAGTTGCAAGAACAATTCAAATCAACTGGCTGTACTTACAAAACTGATAAAGAGCGTTCCACATGTTAACAGCAACATTAGGTGAAAAAATTATCTATAAAAATACCAGCCACATGCTAAATGAGGTGACATCAAGGCAATAAATAGCTCCATCTGTATGAAAGAGTTTGTAGAACAACCCAGAAGACATCTCTGAACAAAAAGTAACTAACTTTGGATAAAGTAGTACTGAAAAAAGAGTGGGTTGGATTTTTTGGGGAGTAAAAAAAAAAGATCAGTTTTACATATTTTTCTCAGATCACTTTATAAATCTGCTGCACATTAGAAATCAGACACACATGTATTTTTTCCAAGTAAAGAAAGTTGAAGGTTTACATTTTTAATAGCAATGCGACTATTTCTGAATGGCAGCAGTATATATTACATGCAGTGTGAGAGGGTTAAACAGGACAGCCTCAACTCTTTATAAACTTTTGCCCTCTGGATATGTACTCATTGGCTGCTGTACAAGACTTGAGCTGTATTACACGCCTTCACGATATGGTTCAACTGTCGGTCAGGCTCGGGGCCTGGCAATAGGCCAGACCGCAATCAATGGGACACAAACCTCCCCCTTTCAGATCATCACGAAGGCTCATATTATCTCCTTTTTGTCGTGCTGGTTAAATTTATGGAGCAGAACCCCGAAGCTGCATTCCTTGGCTTGGGCCGGCCCACGCGGGCCTCCCTTTGTTTGGTACTGTAAGCGAGGCGTGCTTTGGAGGATTGCAGGGTTGTTAGTTCAGGCACTGACTGTTTGCTCATGACTGAAATGAAAAGAGTTCAGTGGAAGGGCAAAAGGACAGCACAAGTGTAAAACCCCATCCCAGCAGGCCCTGGGCTCCCATCTACAGACTGCGACGAGGGCTGAACAGAAAACCTCACCATTAATGACAAAGGAAGAAATCTGTCTAGTAACAGGTAAACAGCCTAGCAGTACCTTGGCACACACCTTGCCACAAGGTCCCTTGCTTTCAAGTAAGCCCATCGTTACCACATAAATATGCACCTCAGCTAACCTGGCTTAAAATACTGCTTAGAAGCGGTATTAGTTTTAAAGCAATGCTGTCTCTTTTAATTTGAAAATAAAACCTGTCAGTACAAACAGTACTACCTGTCCAGCTGCATGGTTTAATATTTCTACCATTTTAAATGTGGAGTACCCTCGGAGAACCTGATGCCATGATATTTATGCTTGGGAGGAAGACATAGGAAGTAGTTCTAGTAAGACACAAAACTGCTGGAAATGCAGTATGTGGAGGAGAGCAGACTTTCATTTTGTATATAACAGGCATTTCCTACGTCTTTATATTTGGTCTCAGAGTGGAAAAAGTCCACCTTTGGGTACACTAAGATACTCTCTACTCAAAGCTTTATTACTGTGGTAATTAAAGGCCAGTTCTTGATACAGAATTCTTGATACAAAATTACGGATATAAAGAAACCTTTAATGTGATCTCAAGGCAAAATCATCTGGCATGAAAGCAAATGGAAAGACAACTTGAAAGATGGTATGCCAAATACATGCGAGACACATATACACACACGGAAAACCACAAGGACTGTTTATTGACTGTGCATGTAATATAAGGTAGGCGTGTACTTATCCTTCAGTACAGAAAATACCTATGCTCACCTTCAGCACTATTAAGTCTAGTCAAACTTATTCCCAGAAAGCTGCCCTAGACCTGCTGTACCAGACTTCACCCCTGTGGCACAACAAGCAGATATTTCAGGACATGAGGTCATACAGCCACTGCGCTAGCGAGTGGTTCATGCCATCTGTGCTTTAGAAAGAAGTAAATAAACAAATGCTGTATTCCTATTGCATTACACCAGTTTCATCTTTCCTACTATTTTTATGAACTGAAAATACTAGTAAGAGGGCCAAAAGATATTATAAAAACCCACAGAATATGTATTAAATTTTTTTCAATTCTGGGGATCAAGTCTGACTGGTTTAATGCAGTCTGATGATTTGTCCCGGTACATTCCAGCAGACACGTCTGTTTTGAATAAAGCTTTTGTTCGTTTCTGGTGCGCATACGCTTTCAACTTATCCCACCTAATTCTAAGCAAGTAGATTTGTGAATGGAAATTGTGACTACTTTATTGCCTGGTCTTTGATGACTTTTTAGTTTGTTCTGCTGATGCTAATGCATGAATATAATTTTTACTTGTTTCAAAGTCTAATTCCATTCTAGGAGGTACCGTTGCAGCCTAGTTAAATCTGCAGCTCTCTGTAATTGTTTCAACCCAAGAAAACTATTACATAGAATACACTGAAACAGCAGCATCATTTGGCAGAGTGCTTTCTGAATAAGGAAGGATCTAAAAAACACATGAATGCCAGAAAACATACAACACAATAAAAGGTGTTCCTTTTACTTTTTGGTCTTGGTGTCCAAAAGCTTTTGCTGAAATATAAGATAATGAAACATAATATGCAGGCTCTAGAAATACAAGTATTTCCTAAGGAAATAAAAATTTCTCCCTGTCTCAATGCATTCCTTCTGGTTAAAAGCTAAATACTGTGAAGTGGGCACACAGTGTAAGAATTCCATTTTGTGCAGCAAATGCAGTCCTCTTAATTGTCACTTGAAGTGTAAGTAGTAGAATAAATCTGTGGTAAATCCAACAACAGATTTATCAGTGCTTTTCAGAAAGAAGTTCATAAGTGCTGAAATTTCTGATGGGCTACACCAGGCCTATGGGACAGTGCCTTGGATTTAACCTAACTGGAAAACATTCGTTACCTATTGCAAACATCTGCCCGTCCCGAGAAGCAGCAGCTTCCCCACGCCTTCAGAAGTGTTGCTTTTGAAAGTGAGCAAGTGTTGTACCCATGATGTCCATTTTCAGCCATCCCTCCTTTCCTACCAGACTGGCCTAATCCAACATAATGCCTTTTCCTCGCAAACTCGCACCTTTTCCAAACCAGTTACTGTACACAATGAAATCAAGCTTAATCTGGTTCCTGTTCTGAACCCAGCCATAGCAGCAGTCTTCTGTTGAATGCAAAAGCTAGGCAAGTTTCACTCGATGCAGTACCATTTAACCAGTGACAGAAACATACTTGCTGCTAGGTGTAACTTACCAAGGCGCTAGTAAATATTTTGGTTTTGTGGGGACTCTCACAGTAAGAACTCCGTATTCATTCATCTTTTTGAAATTATCTGTTGCTAATAATGAATGGACATCTAAAGAAAAACATAGTTTCACATTTTATGCTCGGCTAACTACTCAGCATTATTCACCGTAATGTTCTCCATTTTCACTCAGCTGTCCTCCCCTCGCAACATTCCTTCCGGCGCCCCTACCCCTTGCTGTCCCTTAACCAACAGTCTGAATGTATCCAGGGTATCTCTCTGCCCTCAGATGTAGAGGGAAACGTGCTTTAGTGGAAAATCCTTCTTGCTCACAAAATAGATGCTGGTATTTAGAATGACAGTTCAGTCTCTCGTAAAGTCTCCCTTTTTAATGTTAACAGACATGTTACCAATGGTGAAAGCTAGTGACCACACAGTTTTCTTAAACCAGGCTTTTGTTCAGTTTTAACAGTAGGAATACATTCTGTCATGGCAAAGCAAAAAGACTTTAAACAAAAGAAGTTACACAAGTTTTAACTAAAAGGTTTAGCACTCCCTATTGGAATTTAAACCACCTAGAACTTCTTTGCTAGTATGTAGGGTGCATAAAAACCCAGAAGTAAAATGCAAAGGCGAGCTCTAACCCTTGGGCTTGAAAAAGTGTCTTTGTTTTCAAATCTTCCTCTCTCAGATCCTGCTACTCACAAGTTGAGCTCATAAGCTCCAGAGGCTAATCAGATGTAATATATGTAAAATGTAAGACCTCTCTGTATGATTAAACATAGCCTAATGCAAGCCAGTAATTGCTTATTTTTTCCCAAAACCTATTACTTGAAAACATTCATGTACAGCAGATGTGAAAGTAACCACATCTATACAATATTAATGAAGTATTATGTTGCTGCTGTAGGTCCAAACACTGGGGGTTTTTTCTTCCACTCCTTCTGAATAGTTAAATTGAGTCAAGTTCAAAAAAGGGGACAAAGACAACCAACTGTAAAGACAACTGATTTCACAGATATTCCAAATATAAATGGTAGCTAGTAATGCAGATACCTAGCAATAACCTCCTGGAAACATCATTCAGACGTAAAGCAACGTATTTGCAGGAACGCATAAAAAGGTGTTACAGTTTGGTTTTACTGCAGGGCCCAATTTATGTCCATTCCACCCACTAAAAAGGAAAGGGAGAGGGATATGGTAGCGCAGAGTTTGGATTCTCCAAATCATCAGGACTTCTGCTGGGTGCTAAGCAGCTAGCAGTGCTTTCCTACAATGAACAATGTAGGAACACAGGAAATTGTGACATTTTTATACGTGTGGCTCTAGAATTATAGACTGCAATAAAATATGACTAAGCAAACAATGTTTTAAAGGTTCATCTTTTTTTACTATATCCTGTGGATTAAAAAATAATGAAAACTAGAGTTATTTTCTTCAACCATGC
>VYZW01017321.1:2730-18448 GCA_013401315.1 Balaeniceps rex
AACCGCTGGGCCCCTAATTATACCTCCACTTGCTGCAGAAAAAGGTAATGTTGCCAGTGTTGTTCACGAAATACCAACAGGCCAAAGGGAATGAACTTAACTGAAGTGAGAGCTCTGGTCAGTGAAGAATGGCAGCTCCTAAAGCTGTTGGGGTATAATACATGCTGATCACTGAAAACTGAAAATCAGGGTAAGGAATCAGCGGGCAGTGTTTGACATGGTTGACATGTAAACCTGGTTAGAATTGCAATTCAGACTATCCCTTTAATGTTGGAAAAGGGTCTTGGGCAGAGTAACTTCAATTTATTGTTACTTTAGCAGTGATACGTGTTAAGCAAATTTCCAAATGCTAAATTTCCTATGGACCAGTAGATTTTGTATTTATATTATTTATTTTATGTTTTATATTTCTATTTATAAGGAAGGCTTTCCATGTTAATGGTACCATTAAGTGAAGAACAGTGAATCGTCTTTTGAGGAACAAAAATTCTGTTATTTACCCTTATAATGTCTTAAACAAAGGACATGAATGCAGGAGGAAAGGCAGTACTGAAATGTATGTGATTTTTTTTTGTACATCCGTGATTATATTGTGAGACAGCACGTACATTTACTACTAACATCGTAAATTACATACATACCATATATAAAAATTAGGAGTTTTCATTCCTTATTCCATTGTATACAAAAGGGACAAAATGTTTGCTGTTTGCAACTCCCTGTATTTTTATTGATAAAATGTTGTAATCAACACTTTGTCTCACTACTTCATTGTACTTGTATAATGTCCTCTCTCTGTGCTAACTTTTATCTTTAGCTACGGAAGAAGATTAATAATCCCCATAACTTAGCTGCAGAAGTTTAATAAACAAAGCTTAATTAAAACAAGAGAAGCACAATAAACCCAAAGGGTTCTGCTTTAGCATGGCAGATTCATGTCATTTTTCTTGTTTGTTGTGTGTTTTTAAAAATTGGGGGGAGGGGACGGCTGGAAGCAGGTTTTTATATTTAATTGAACTAACAGCATGTGCTGATAAGTAGTAAATAACAGTGACACAGAGTGACTAAATAAATTGGTTTCCTCAAGCAATGATTCATTTGCTGTCTTTCATTGCCATCAGGTTAAGAGACAGCTTCTTTTTGTCAGCCTACCGGAGAAATATTTGGTAGTGCAACAACCTCCNAATCTCTGCAGAATCAGTTATCAAGAAAGCATCTTGCAGTGATTCAGTGCACTTTGCAGGGAGGAAACACTGCTGATAGGCAAGATTCTTGTACTTTTGTAGAAAAAGGATTGTTGGTATTGAATCATGGATAAAGTCCCTGATCTTAGTAGGCTTCTGCTAAGCACTGATCATTCAAGAATAGGATAAATACAGACCATGTTCTTGCAAAAATTCTTTGCTGTCAGACCTATACCCACTTATGAAACAGATTGGTCATTTCTTTAAGTGCGCACCATTTGGAATATTTTCTAGTAGCTTAATGTATCTTGTGGTTTTACTAACCTTACGTGGCGTCATTGCTACGGAGACTGGAAAGCAAGAAACTAAACAGAAAAACTGAAAATCAGCTTTTCTGACCTTCCCATCACATAATCCAAAAGCAGGATTATAGAGTAGCCTTGGAGGGATACTGCCAGGGTGAAATTTATGGGGCTGCTGTGACTTGCACGTACAATTCAGGCTGAAGAAGTCACTGCATTCGTGGTACTGATACTCTGCTCATTTCTTTAACTAGATTCCTTCCAGGATTTGGGGTCTGAAGAGCCTAGCTAGTCAAAAGACCATTTTCCATTGAAGATAATTGGGGCAGCTGGGAGAATATGCTTATAGAGGAGATGGCGGCAGTTCAAGAGCTGCTCATACAGCAGGCTCCTTGTTGCATGGCTCTTTGTTAGGAACCTTACCCTGACCATCTGCACAGCATGGGACGTGACTGACATGGTACTGCATGGCGTCCCCAACAGCTCAGCCTCTGGCCCCCTAGGTATCCGTGCAGTGCTTAGGAAACAGGAAACGTTAATGAAAAGGAGGGAATTAAAATGTACTAGGCTTTTTAGATATAATGAATCTTGCCACTTGACTGCTTAAGTGATATGAAAGGCATTTTCAATTCCTGGAAGGCATCTTCAAACTTTTTCACACAAGAAACCATGCCTACTAGGAATTAATTTTTTTTGGATCAGCTCTACAGTTTCCCTTGTCAGAGCTCTTTTCTCCACTCACTTACCATACTAACATCCCCTCATGTAACTAAAGCAACGTCCAACATAGGCTATAATACAGAGAAACGTTTGCTAGGTATTTTCTCTGTCTTTTAAAAGAGTGAATCTGATTTGATCAGGAAGTGCACTCCTGATCACACTGAAAACTCACTGTTTGTAGTATATTCTTAATACCACTGCCATATTAGGACAGGTGCTGACTGTAGCTTCTGCTTCTAGCTCAGCACCAGACCTGCATGCACTATTGAAATTCCTCATTAATTATGCCATTTCTCCCAAACGCCTGTGCTTTATACCTACAAGTATTGTTAGTGCATTTTCAGCTAATTATTGCTCTCTTCTGTTGTGTTTGTACTAGTTAGAAATAAATATTAACCATGTACAGGCTGTTATCTGTTTCTCTCATTTATCTAACTTTCTGATACACCTTTCCATTCAGTTGTCATGGAACTGTAAAGCGCGGTTCTGCCCTGGACAGGGCTTATTGGTTTAAGGCCAGGACACAATAAAGGACTGCTCTGCCTGTGCATCCAGAGTTGGGTATGCTGCTGTTATGCCTTGACACCAACTATAAATTACGCTCCTTTAATGGTACTGGCCAGTGGCAATACAAGTGGCATAACACCTTCTCAACACAGAAAGATGGTTTCTGCCCCACATAAAACTCCTTCTCGTTACGAGCTGCAAAATTATAGACCTAAGGCCTGATTTGCTGATGATCTGTGTTTTTGTTAACCCACAGACCTATCACAAGAAAGACAGAATGAATTGAATTAGTGCAAGTTCTCTCTTTTTTCAATCTTCCATATAATGTCAGCTTATAGTTATCACCTGTGCAACTCCATACTTTTGTTTCCTTTGGACTTAGGTTTCTTTCCCTCAGTAGGCTCTCTTCCAACACTTTATTTTTGCATATTCTCAGTCAACGGCTCATATGCATCTTCCATTTTTTTTTTTGTCAGAAAAAACTCTATCCTGTGTTGATCCTTTTTGAAAAAGAAATTTTATTCAGTGCTCAAGGTTCCTAGAATAAAAGGCCCAAATGCCAACTATAATTGAGCCTACTTACATTCTGTTGAGAGTAGAGGATTTCCAGAAATTAAATACTTAATTATGTTCATTTTAAAAAATGTCCATGTTTTTTCTTTCTGAGACTTTCTTTGTCTCAGTCATTGGATTCTGTTATACTTTCTCCTGGCAGACTGAAGAGCCCTCTGTTACCAGGTTTGTGCTTCCTAAGTGCTACTTAAGGACAGTGATCAATGCATCCACTAACCTGCTTCTAATGAGGTAAAAGGATTGAGATCCTTAAAATCTTCCTCTGCACTGCACCTTTTCCAGTTACTTAATTCGTCCTTAATTAGGTCTTCCAGGAATCCTCTTCAGCATTCTGATGTCCTCCTTGAATTGAGAACATTGGATCATCACAAGATACTTCAGGCCAGCAGGAACCTCAGGTGGTCTCCACTCCAACCCCCTGCCCAGAGCAGGCTCAGCCATGGGGTCAGACCAGGTTGCTCGGGGTATTATCCCATGGGGGCTGGAAAAGCCCAAGGAGGGAGATGGCACCACCTCCCTGGGCCAAGACCCATTGCTCAGCTGTCCTCTTGGGGGAAAAGCTTTCCCTTATCTTCAGCCTCTCTGGCCCTGCTCAGCTCGCTGCTGGACAGGACCCAGGACCTTCCCCCCAGAGCTGCCCCTGGCCCCACCAGCATCACTGCTGGGGCTTTGCCTGCCCGGGACACAGCTTCACAGTGCTCCTGCCCCAAGTGCATGGGGGTCCTGGTGGACCCTTCCTCCTGCCAATCCCAGTCCCTCTGGGAGGGACATCAGGACTAGAAAGATTATTTTATTATCATTAGCACTCACGCCAACTAGAGAGTACATCTCCTTTCTCCACTCCTTGATACTTTCTTGGTTTTACTACTCAGGCACCTCCTCCTGCAGCAGTGTCCCACATTCTGAATTACAGCTGTCCTGGATGTGGGATCCACAGTGTTTTTTGTCAGCTCTTTGATCTTACTTTTGGGTGCTCATGGTGAAAAAATGCACTCTACCTAATTTCAGCCTCTTCATTTAGGATGAATGAGAATCTTAATGAACTGCCCTGTGGAGCAGGGCAATCTTATGATCTTCTTTTCTGAGGTGGGCAACGGAAGCATAGAGATTTGAAGTTCAGTCCACAAAGCTACTCGGGCATTGTCATGTTGACTCTTAGAGTGACTACCTTTTTTAGCTGCTGCTCTGAGTTAGGCTTAAGGTTCCCATCTTACTCTTTATTTTCCCAATAAAATGGGCATCAGTCATCGTCTTCACTGTTGCTTGAGTGATCTCTTGCTCTGCTCTCAGTCTAGTGTTTGGTAGTGGTAGAGGTACCGCTTTCATATCTATGGGAGAAAACTGACACTCTCTTATGGGCAAACTGATAACCTATAAAACTTCTTGGTTCAGCACATTAATTTTGGTCATGCAGACTTACCTCCAAGGCCAGAGTTGTTGTGTAGTTACAGTAAATACTATTGAGGTTTTCATAAAGACAGAACTCGTATACCTTCACAGGGCAGTTGTCTCTGCACTCATGTTCAAATTAGTTTTTCTTTTCTTACTTTTCCTGCACCTGTTTATCATGCCTCCTTGCTCCTATCTCTCTGGTTTTACGTTGTGGCTCAGTCTCCCTGTGAAGGTTTCTGCTAGCAGTGTTTTGCTCTCTCGGACCATTATATGCCTTCCCAGATAACTAGAAATTTCTCTTTTGTCCTTAAAAGTACAGCCAGTTCTTGGGGTAATCATATGGAGCAAAACAATTACAAATAGCACCCTTACCTGCTAGGCACTTTTCCTGACCCTGTGCCTTTCATATCCTTTCTCTCTTCCTTCTCTGATTGCGAAGCACAACTTAGTTTTAATGAACCCAATCTTTCCCTCAGTTAATGAGAACAGAAAGGATTTGTGTTGTTTACAGCCAACAAGTGTTTTATTGGCAGCAACTAGAGGTTGTTGACATACTTTTTGGTCTGTGGGGAAAAAAGTATTGAACAGGTGCTTTATATATATTATGAAAAGAAAGAGGAAGGATATATTATTTTATACAGACAATTGGTTGGTTTTGTGACCTAGGTTATTAAATCCAATGAAGTTGGTAATCTGATTTCTTGGTGTTTCGATAGAAAGTTGTCCTTGAAACAAAACTGATGAAATCCAATATGCATTTTCCTTTGGAAAAATGTACTTTCATAAATTCTTAGGGCAATAGAGCTTCTCTCAAAATTGAGTATAGAATTTTTTCTGCAGTAGGTATCTGACTTGACAGTGTTCAAAACATGTTTCAATACCCAGATGGTGCAAAGTTCCAAGCTAAGAGAAAAGCTGATCATGAAGTGCAAAAGTAATGAATAACATTAAAAATCTCTTCATTATTGAAGGGTCTACATTACTAAAGAATGGTCTACATTAGTAAAGAATGGAAAAGTGAGGGAGAGTGTTTACAGCAGCTCAGCACCCTTCTTTTTGAAGAACTGCATGCTCCACATTAGAGTCTTTGTATTATGTCACCCCACTGTATCATGTCCTCTTATTTCACCTGAGACCAAATATTTCCAAATGACTAGCCTATCATGCTCCATCCTGTATGTATAACATGCATTTATGGATTATTAAATAAAAATTAAAGAATTACCTGAACAGTGTTGTGCCTGTTTATACTGTACAATGCTCTGACTCAATATTTCCTTTTCATTTGATGTATTTTTGTTATTGAAAATATTTATTTTGCTAACACTGCTAATGAATGCACTGCTGTCATATCTAGATACGATTTGCAGGGGCCATCTTCAAAGAATAAGGAACAGTTCTCTAAATAGTTTATTAGACTGCCTAAATTTGTATGCTAGTCATACTGTAAAATTTAGTTGAGGAATGATTTGTCAAGTTTTAGGCCTGCTGTTATTGCAGGGCTGCAAGTTTTTGTGACTGAAATGCAGCAAAACTGTTGGCTTGTAAAGGTTTTAACATGTATAATAGGCTGTTTCCATGTGAATAAAGAGGAGTAAAAGCACCCTGCTACTATTTCATGTGTGTATGTACATAAATAAGAAGCCGCTCTCTCTTTTTTTATAAGCAGATGGAGGTAACAAAGGCCATCCTTGGGAAAGGAATAACTGGAAAACAATATGGGAGTCTGGATGGATGAGGTCCCTGCGCAGAAATTCTTGGAAGAAAAATCACAGAGAAATCATGGCAAGTATTGATGAGATCACTGGCTGTCAACATTTTCCTCAACTAAATGTTTTCATTCTGTGAAAAACCACTGCCAGTGTACATGAAGGCTGAATGGACTCATTCAGCGAGTGTGCCTGAACTGAAGGCTTTTTAGGAAATAGGGTTCTCTTCTAAATCCCTGCCCTTTGGTCAGGGAGTCGGTGGGCATTGTAGATGCAAGGGCAGGAATAAGTTTGCTTATGTATTTTTGATGGGAAAACATGGGCAAAGCAGGATGTATTTCTTTAGTAATAAAGTAATTTTATGCCACACAAATTCATGCCTAACTTTTTAAGAGCTAATAAAGGACTAAAACAGTGCTGAAGTCTTTCTGAGAAGATTAATTTCTCCCCTGGAGTAGAGACGTAGGTTAGCACAATCCTGCAGCAGAGCTCCAGGTAGCCTCTCCCTGGGCACAGCGGTGGCTGAGGCCCTTCTGCTGCTCTGAAGCATTCCCCCACCTGAAAAGCCAGGCTCAGCACATTACAGCAGGCATGTTACACTGGTCAGTGAGCTAAGGGGGTTTTGAGGTACAGAAGATTTTCATTTTGACAGGGTTGCTTTTAACCGAGAAGCTGCTCACTGTACAGCCTTACAGAAGAGTTGTGTCAGTGTAACTGAGGGGCAGCACAGGGGGAAGAGTAAGACCCAACATCTGGGGCAGGAACGCCTTAAACTGACATTTCTTCTGGGACAAAAGCCCATGACACAGTGTCCTAACATCTGCAAAGCTCTGTTAGTACACATGTACTTCACGGAACACGTACATGCATCTGTCTTACCCAATGATGGCTTTTAACAGAGGAATTGTTAGTCCATTTCTTGCATGTATCGTTTCTGTAACATACCACGTTGCTAAATTATGGGTAAAGTTCGTGAAGTAATTCCTTGCTAGGTGACCTGAGCGATAGAAGCTACAAAGTCACTTTTGTGAAAACTCTGAGGTCATTGAGGTCTTTAGAAAATGATATTCCAGGCCATGCATTAACTAGGTCAAGTCCTGGTAAAATTTGTGTTGCAGTCTGAAGGTGCCTCTTGAAGGAACTGACTGAGCTTTCTCGTTAACCAAAAAATGTCAGCAGTGGAAATGGAAGTAACAATGGGAAGAGAAAAATGGGGAGAAGAGCAGGCGGGTGGCTAGGACCCACAGATGTTGAACTGCATACAGAGGTGTTAGAACTACGCTGGCCAGCCCTGCTGCAGGGGGAGCTTTCATCCCCAGCAGCAGCAGATGGCCGTCGCAAACCAGCTGTGCGTTAGGCAGCTCTGAGTCACTCCTGGCGAGGGCAGCGGAAGACAGGATTTAGGCAATTCACAGTGTGTAGCTGGAAAATGTGTGTGTACCTTGACTGGGACCCTGTCCCGGCCTTGCATCGCTATGCCTGTGGGGCTTTATTGTACCATTGCAGGATTCACTGAACGACTTTGCAGGCTCTATTTGTAGTGATGCTCCTTAAGCATTAACAATCAAAACAAAGTTGTATTTTTAGCAGAAGTATTACAGGAATTAGCATATAAACAAATGCAGGAGAAAGACAAAAACTGTGCAAGCTGTTTTGCTTCTGATATCGTTTTCTCAAATGAATTGACTTCAACCGCCAATCCTGGGGCTGTGTCTGACACTGAGTCCCCTCACCAGGCCTGATCCTGACCCCTACCCACAGGCTGATGTCCTGGCCCAGCCTCTCCCATCACTGTCCCCAGGGAGGTGCCCGATGCCTGGGCTGGGGCTGCCCGTGCTGCCCCCCGGCTGCTCTGCTCCCTGATGGGGTGCTGGGATGGTCCTGGGTGCCAGGTCCTGCCCTGCCACCCCCAGGGGAGCCCCCAGTGCTCCTGTCCCCAGCAGCCCCCGTGCTCCGCAGCACCCTGGCAAAGACGTTTTTTTGACTTTTGCTTTATTTTCCTTTTGCTTTATTTTCCTTCTTCAGTGACTTCTGGCTGGACTGTATGATCACATGGCATTTATTCATGCCCACGCCTAAGAAGCATATTGGCTCCAGGGGAAAACAAATAATTGCGTATTAACGTGAATAAGAATAAATAAACTCTTCTGTGCACATCACAGTCATTTGAGAAATGTCCAGCTTCTTCTTCCCATCCCCTTATACACCAAGAGAAATAATTGTTGAGAGCAGGATCCGAAACCCACAGTAGTCCCTATACAAGGGAGGCTTTAAATAAAACCAAGCCTGACACAGTTCCTTTTCCCTGAATATCTGTGTGCCTTTGAACATTTACACCACTGCCTTTCACTTTTGACTCTGTCATTCAGTCTCTGTAATAGTTTGTCTTTTATCCAAACAAATTTGAGTGAGTTTTGAGATAAGTTTTCATAAAAATGCTGAAAGCTGTACCAGCATCCAAATACAGTTCATCTAGTCCCATGTTCCCTTTATCCCCTAATCTTTGAAGTCAAATAACAGGAAAAAACAGTTCAT
Organism: Balaeniceps rex; assembly: GCA_013401315.1. Lineage (NCBI taxonomy): Eukaryota > Metazoa > Chordata > Aves > Pelecaniformes > Balaenicipitidae > Balaeniceps > Balaeniceps rex. The sequence goes on from VYZW01017321.1 coordinate 11,653, forward strand.
TTTTTTGATGGTATTTGATCTTTAAATCCTCTGTCTGGTGCTAGAACCAATGGACATGGGTATGAACCTCTGTGCCAGTGCAACCAGTTGCTTTCTGAAAGCAGAGCAAAACCAGTGTCCCTTCTCTGAATAACTGCTAATACAAGGAAATAAAAAGTTGCGTGTTGCGTATCAATACCATTAGGCTGTTACCCTGTGCTGAAAATCACCTGGGCAGATAAAATCAGTGGGAGAGGCATTTAAGGCAGTCGTTTGTCCATCTGGCTCTTACCACTGCTTTGAGGGCTATGTCTATCTTTTTTATCCTTCTCACAGTTTTCTTTGTTTCTGTTTGCTGAAGATGCATTTTACAGAGAGGAGAGCATTTCTGCTACTTTTACCTCCAGATTAGTTGGACTGCCGGTGCACTTGTACGAAAGACACACTGAAGAGCTTGACACTGTACGTTGTGGTCCCAGGACAATAATGTGCCCTTTCCTCAGTTCAGATTTCAAGCCACCTTTACTCTTAATTCTCTCACCTTACACTAATCCTTGCTTTTGTTTAGTTGCCCTTGCACTTTCCCCTGCAAGCTTAAACTAACCCTCAATAGTTGTGGCTCTTTCTCCCGTGGTTTTTTTTTTTTATTTGCTTGTTTTTCTTCTTGAACTTCTGGGTCCCTGAGCATTTCATCCATGGCTCTTGTGTTGACTGCCCCTTCCCCTCATTTTTCTTTTCTTTTTGCATTCTTCTTTGCAGAGAACTTGGTGTCTGCTGTGTTTTAATTATAGAGGTTTCCCCCAGCTACTTTCTGCACACCTTGCTCCCCTCCACCTCCTACCAGTGTCTACATAAGGTTATCTTGCTTTACTTAGAGTTATTGTCCACTTGACCAACACCATCTCCCTCTGGATTCCTAGTCATGCTGCCTGAAATCATTCCTGTAAACGGAGGTTTGGCAGGGTTGCTTTGTGCTGCAGCCTGTTTGGGGGACTTGACAGCCCTGGTGTCCCTCTGACTGTTGCAAGCAGAACTGATGGGGGCAGGGATGGGGAGGCATTAGCTGTTTTATGCTTTTACTTGTTTGTTGAGCATTTACCTCCATCTGTCAAGTCAGGGCTGTTGAAGGTTGAGCAGGATCACAAGACGTTACACTAAACCAGCCAAAGCAGAGGAATAACATCTAGACGTGATCACATCTGGAGCGCTGTGGGCTCCCCAGTAAAAGAGAGGCATGCCCATACCGAAGCAAGTCCAGAGCAGAGCTGCAAAGATGATGAAAGCACAGGGGCATCTCTCCTATGAGGACAGGCTGAGAGAGCTGGGACTGTTAGCCTGGAGAAGAGAAGGCTCAGGGGTGACCTTACTGATGTGTGTAAATACCTCGTGGGGGAAGTAAAGGTGGAGCCAGACTCTCCTCAGATGTGCCCAGTGACAGGAGAAGAGGCAATGAGCACAAACTGAAAGACAGGAAAGTCCATTTAAACGTAAGAAACCACTTTTTTACTACGTAGGTTTTTGAGCACAGGAACAGATTTCCCAGAGAGGTTGTAGAGTCTTCATCCCTGGAAATATCCAAAACCCAACAGCACACCATCCTGAGCAACCTGCTCTAGCTCAGCAAGGGAGTTGGGCTAGGTGATCTCCAGACATGCCGCCAGTCTCAGCCTTTCTGTGATTTAGTAAGATTTCTAAGCATCCTCACAGTGGGATTTATCATGCTCTTAATTTATCACAGTGAAATCATCAAGGAATTTTGCTTGCAAGCAAAACGGGGTTCCCAGATTAATTTTATTATATCTGCATATTGATCTCAGATGAAGTCCCTCTGCCCTGCTACCCTGATCTGCTGTTCAGATATGCTGTAAGTGATTCCTGCACATGTCTCCGGGGAATCCTGAAGCCCTGTACCCACAGTAAGCCTTGTGGTGAGGAGAGGAAGGGTCCACAAAGCTTTTGCAGAAATGTGTGGGTCCCTTCTGCATCCTTTTGAGAGCAGCTAAAATGCTTGGTTGGCTGGTGATCTTGTTTTTTATTCAGTCCCATTATTGATAATGTTCCATGTGGCAATAACTTCACCGAGAGATACTTAATGAACTTAAAAAAAGTTTTGAATATAAAGGTTATATTATCAACAAATGATAGTTTGAAAGAACTAAATAGGATTATGAAGATTATCCTTCTTTAACAATGCCTTAAATTTTTATCTCCTTATCCCTTCCTCATTGCTTTCTCTCTCAAGACATTATGGTTTATTGTGTCTCCACTAGGTACCTTGCATATGATTTACACACTGAATGGCTCTGCTTTCAGAGCAAGGTAATGATATAATATCCCCATTTATATTCAGAGCAGTCAACACTTTCTAGCTCTCTGAATAATAAAACCACCTGCATTTAATATACATGGAAAAATGGGAAGGCAAATAGCAGATATGGCACAATCAGATAAGTGTAATCAGATAAAATATCACAATATTATAGCAGATCAGCATCTGGTAATGACTTGAATTTTAAAAGACTGACAAACAGCATGGCCTAAAGCAATCAGGCATACCTCATTCGGAGCTACTTATCCCAGATTTGATTGCTCTTCTCATATGTTTCTGGCAGATTAAACATTCAAGCTTTCTTATTTTAACTCTTCCTGTGCTGCGTCTCTTTAAGTGGAAAAACACTAGCTTTTCACCTTTTTCTCCCAGAGTCAGAAAGCAACAATAAATTACGCAGTGCAGGAAGGAGCCCAGCTCCTCTCAACAGTTGCAGTAAACTGAGCCAAGCAGCCCTTCTGCAGTGTGCGCGCAGTCGCTCATCAGTCTGTGTCCTCTGTCTCTGCCGCTGCTGCCAGGGCTTTGTCATCTGTCCTGGCTACTGGAGAACTAGTGGAAACTGAAAGGTTTTAGTTTTTTTTTTTTTTGTATCTGGCAACCCCTGGATGAGTGGCCTGTGAAGATTTTATTCGTGCATGCTACTGCACTCCGCAGGACCCCTGTCCCCTTTGGGGTGTCCTGCAATTACTGTAACACAAACAATACAAATCAGGCAACATCATGGCAGAGCTGGTGCTCTGTGGAGGTGGGACATCACCTGTCCTCCAGTTATTTCTATGTCTCTGTCAATAGCAAGTGTCAGTTGTTAATGCAGGTGCTGGAGTAGCATGCAAAAATGATGTGAGGAGCATGTTCCTCTCTCATCCCCTCTCCCTTGCCTCCTCCTTGACCTTTTTATGGTATATTCTCCTCTCATTTGGACAAACACTTCTGGTCCTGTCAGGACTGCTGATTACGTGCAGTAAAATATAGCTGCAAGCTCTCTCTTGTACAGCTTGGTTTAATGCAAGCAGTGGAGGCGAGGAGCCGCTCTAATTTCTTCTTTCTGATTTGGTCTCCCAGGCGACGCTACTCCCAGAAAGCATATCCCTTGTCTCACATCTTGGTATGGGGAGTTCATTTGCTCCTGATTACTGAGCCTGTGATTGGACTTTGCATGCTGCAAATTAAACACTGCGTCTCCAGAGTATATTGGGAGCTACATGCTTACACTTGAACTAAATGTTATGCAAGTCTTTTTTTTTTTTTCTTTTACATCACAGGACCTTGTGCTTACTGTAGCACCAGAAAACTTTTTATTATAGCTAAAAACATGCAACAATAGAGAACCTGAGGAAGAAAGGGAACATCCTGCAGCCATGTTTTTTCCCCATTTGATCACACATGAGATTAAAAAATATCTCAGATATTTTGCATGCAACTATGAGAGAGATTCTATGGTCAGAGAATATCTGCATGCTTTATAAACATAAAATCTGAAAGACAAATGGCCCCACATACATGGTTAATGTTCAGCTGCACTAGCCCTGGGAGAAATCTTGTCCAAAGAGGGGTATGCACCTTGGAGAGGGACCTATGGAAGATACTATCTTTGTAAAGACAAGGCACTTTTAATATCAGCACAGGTTAAGTGCTCATTTTAACTCACCAGTCCTCAATAAATAGTAACAAGTGTTGCTATTACACTGAGCCTTCTTTTACTGAGGAACTGTCTTGNTCTTTTACATCACAGGACCTTGTGCTTACTGTAGCACCAGAAAACTTTTTATTATAGCTAAAAACATGCAACAATAGAGAACCTGAGGAAGAAAGGGAACATCCTGCAGCCATGTTTTTTCCCCATTTGATCACACATGAGATTAAAAAATATCTCAGATATTTTGCATGCAACTATGAGAGAGATTCTATGGTCAGAGAATATCTGCATGCTTTATAAACATAAAATCTGAAAGACAAATGGCCCCACATACATGGTTAATGTTCAGCTGCACTAGCCCTGGGAGAAATCTTGTCCAAAGAGGGGTATGCACCTTGGAGAGGGACCTATGGAAGATACTATCTTTGTAAAGACAAGGCACTTTTAATATCAGCACAGGTTAAGTGCTCATTTTAACTCACCAGTCCTCAATAAATAGTAACAAGTGTTGCTATTACACTGAGCCTTCTTTTACTGAGGAACTGTCTTGGCATCATTTTCTCTCCCATGAACTGGATCATGTAAAGTAAGAACACATGATCCTCACCAGTAACTGTGGAACCAGAAAATGACGCTTTCCTGCCTTTGTTTCCTCTCCTGCTTTCTGGGTGTTATAGGTGGAAAAAGCAGATTTTAGAATCGCACATACAGCTTAGACCCAACATAGGTCTTCCTGTAAAATCCTGCCCCACTGTTTCTTCACCTTTTTGTTCTCTCTCCTGGAGGGTGAACAAACGGTGGGTGGGAATGAGGCTCTACCCCCTCCCTTGACTGCTGGTGTACTCGTGTCGTATCAGCTAGAGAGGAAGGAATAACAGAACTAAACACATGATCCAGACAGTTCAAGAAACTGGTACTCACAAAGCTTGGTGTATCCTATGCAAACTAATTTCATCTATGGGTAAAAAATGCATGGAAGACATGACCAAAATGTCACAGCAAATCAGAGGCAGAGTAAGGAAAAAATGTTAAAATGCAAGTGTTGCTTCCTGTCATATGTTTAAACTTTATGAAACACAAATATAGACTTTTTTTTTCTTTCTTGTGCAAATAACACAGATTTCTTCAATTTGGAGAAGGAGACTCAAAGTCTTCCTGCCATTATATTCAGTCTTATGTGTGTATATTCTTGTACTGCTTCATTACTGCAGGGAATCTGTGACCAAATATATTAGGCATCCATTGTGTACAAGGAAAATAAATGAGAGATGATTTGTCATGAATTCTTTCTTTGTATTAATAAGATGTGTGGCACAGAGATGAGATATGATCTGCATTTTCTTTTGTGTTCCATCCCTTAATGCTTCTGATTCCCGTTTCATTGTCCTCACATCTTTATTAAGCTTCTTTGGTTTGCAGTGTTCTGTTATAATGACTTTGTCTTTCACAGGTCGGTGCTATTGATGGCATTACCGCTGGCCTGGACTGCAGCTGAATCAGTTTTGGGGGACCCAATATAAAGTCACTGCTGTTACGGGCCACAGCTTGTTCTTTGGCACAAGTATATATTATTGCTGCTTAAAAATTGACTAAAACACATACCAACCAGAATACTAAATGTGCTTGCTGGGGTCTACCAAAATTAAGAGTGTGAAGCCCTGGCTGCAGTGAAAAAAGAGACAAATCTTTCACTTTTTCCCTGGAGACAAGACATTATGCAAAATGCATGTCTGTCAGTGTAATGTGTCTTTAGAAAGGTGGTCCAATGAGTATCCCAGGGACCTTGCCTCTAGAGTTATTTCATGCCTGCAGAGGGGGGATGAGGAGAGAAACATTTTGATCTCTAACAAGTGAGAAGTTCTGATTTTCACTCTCGCATCTAAAGGATGGAAAGGGAGTCAAACTCAGTAAAATCCAGCAACATTTTTTTCCATTTGTAAGGCATACGTGGGGAATTCATCCCTGTCCACAAGAGTTTCTCTTTTGCCTCCCCTTTATAGATTGAGAAAATTTTTTACACACAGCTTCAGGTCTTGAATTAGGGTTGATTCAGAGGTCCAGCAGGACTGCTCATGGAGGAAAGTCTCCCAGTGGGGCAGGAATCTTGTCATAGGCTTTCCAAAGGCATGGGACATGAGAGACCTTCTTGCAGCATCTGATACAAGCCTTATCCTTCACCCAGTGTTGGATGCTTGCTCTCATTGCACAGTCAGGCAGAAATCCCCTCTGAACTCCACATGGAGTGTGAATGGTTCAGCCCTTCTCAGCAGGAGCCAACAAGCAATTTAAACTCAATTTCAGATCAGTTTTATAAGAAGCTCTAACATATTTTCTTTCCCAAGCTAAGGTGTAACAACTAGTAATCAACAGAAAGGTGCTACAGCTTTTCAGACATAAGTCACCAGCACTGTCTGGTTGGGCTTGGGAGTGCCCCTGAATGCACTGCTGTGCAGCAGCTGTAAATTCATTAGATCTAGCTGTCAAGGCCTCAGATTGAGCTGTCTCAGTCTGCTGGCATTGCTGCTAGTCTAATACCATAGGTAAAATGGCCAATTCTCTCTTTTTCTCCCACTTTTTAGGAATTTTCTTCTTCCTTCAGAGCAGTGCCACATAATGCTGTGAAAATGCATACATCTGCATGGACTGTAGTATTTATACATGCGGATTTTTTGCCTCTGTTTTCTGCTAAAAAGAATGTGGAACTCCAGGCTTATTTTTACAGATATGAGGATCATCCCTTGTCTGTCATAGCACTGAGAGTGGTTGAGAACCTATTGAATATCTTATATGCAACTTGGTAGGATTTGAATGCCAGATCACTGTCCTGGTTTCAGCTGAGTTAGAGTTACTTT